>JAMYXO010000528.1:2500-22500 GCA_033310375.1 Conus canariensis
CACACACACACACACACACATGCAAGCACGCACTCAGGCACGCATGCATGAACGTACACACACATACACGCAGACTCTCTCTCTCTCTCTCTCTCTCTCTCTCTCTCTCTCTCTCTCTCTCTCTCTCTCGGGAGGCAAGATAAAACTTGAAAGCTTTTCAGGTAGAGAAAAAAACAAAGCGAAATAACAATCAATATTTCTCCTTTTTTGTTTGTTTGTTTGTTTTTGTTTTTTGCTGTGCTTTTCAACAGAAGGAAAATCACCGCTTGCCGCCTTCCTCTCCCCAGCCCCGCCACTTTCCTCCCAAAGGGGAAGCTGCAAGGCGTCATGGTGTGCAGCATGTCCATTAGCTGGAACTGACTTTGGCTCACGGAACCAGCCTCTGTTGGTGATCGTTAGCCAGAGATGGAAGAGCATGGTCTGTAACCTCTGATGTCGCTCTACTTTACAATGAAGCCTTTTTTCTTACTCCGTATAAAAATGTTTTTACTGTTTATTGTTCTGTCCACTGCTATTTATCTTTCTACTGTGTCTGCTGCAGTTGTTGTGTTTGGTGTTGTTATCATTGTTGTTGTTGTTGATGATGTTGTTGTTGTCGTTGATGATGATGATGATGATGATGATGATGATGATGATGATGATGATGATGATGTTCTTGTCGTTCATGCTGCTGCGGGCTGCTGCTGCTGTTGATGATGATGATGATGATGATGATGATGATGATGATGATGATGTTGACGATGATGCTGTTGTTGTTGTTGTTGTTGTCGTCGTTCATGATGATGACAATGGAGGCAACGAAAAGAACGATGATTGTGAAATAATGATATTATTTCTATTGCAATTTCTGTAATTCTTGTTGATGAATTGGCGATAATGATCTTGACCATTATGGTTTCGTTTCAACCAGTGTTACTGCATTTTCTGTTGCCACTGACATACGATTCACTGCCATGATGTTGATGCTGTTAACGTTGCGTCTTCTTCAATATTTGTCTGATTTAATTACGATGAAAGAATGCAGAAATTAAAAAACATCCGCTCATTTGAAAGGTCTCAGATCAATATACTAGTGTTTTTACGCCATACCAGAGTGTTTACCCCAAGAAAGGAAGAATATGCATGATTTTCAACAAACGGAGGTTGTATTTTTTCATATCCACCATATTTCATTTGTATCGACAAGATTTATACACAGTTCAGTGGTGACATTTTTATCTCCACACAAACTTTTATTTATTTTCTTAGAAGTCAAGCACGTGTTTGTTCTTTTGTTTTCACAACATGAAACGTTAGGCAACTTCGTCCCCGTTTGAACATTCAGCTGTGAATTTATCAATGCCTATTAAGGAATCTCTAATCAAACTGATATCGTCATATGACTTTTTAATTAAAGATATGTATTAATACATCTGGTAGCTGACGAAAGTTTGTCATTTGTGGAAAATGCAAGCCAGTTATAGAAATCGGATCATTGAATCTGACATTGCGTATTGTCCAGGACGGGGGAAATCGTGATGGTATTGCTTAAGTGCACTAAGTTGATGTATTATTAGTCAGGTTTAACACACCAAGGTTATCTTTGCACTCGTACACGCATATGCACACTCATGCGCCCACCAAACATTCACCTCTCTCTGGGAATGGGATGTCACGCATTCGTTTCCCTTCTAACACGACTGAGCACAAGAAATACAATTTCTATGCTACTTATAATCAAACATGAAAAATCCAATTACACAAAATGAACAAATCAACACATAAAAGATCAATACTTCCTAATCCCGGGTTATAATAAAAATGACTTCTTACCTGGCCAGGTTTTCACACACACAACCACGCTTTCACACCACACCACAGTTCTTGAAAAGTCTCTTCACGTCTTCTTCAGCACTGCTTGATGGTGAGGCCCTTGGTTGACTGGCTCCAGGTTTCAGGACTGGGTCTTCGTGGTTCGTCTCTGGGATCTCGACGTAGAACACTTCTTCTTCGTCTCTTTCACCCACCTCTGGGTTCAAATTCAGTTTGTCTGTCTTCACCCACCTCTGGGCTTCAAACTTAGTTTTCTTCTCTTCCAGCTTGTCTTTCCCTAAGACTTTGCTGTCTCTTCTATCTCCCAGACCACGTTTCTCTCGACCCGTTCTCTGTCCTGCCCACCCTTCTCTCTTCCCTCTCTCTCTCTCTCCTTCTCCTCTCTCCTCTCTCTCTCTCTCTCTCTCTCTCTCTCTCTCTCTCCTGGTGTTCCTCCTCTTCTCATTGTTCTCCCTCACTTTATATAGGAATGGAAACAAAGGATTCCCCTTCGGGCCATGCCTTTGTCCATGCTGCTTCTCAAACCCCTAGTTCACAAGTGCTGTGAATTCTCCATTCGCTACATTCTCCACACATCTGCATTTACACACATCCCTACCTAATTGATTAGCAAACAAACACTTGGCACCAGATGGACATCGAAAATTCCCGCCGACTTCGGAGGCCACTTTAACACAGTAATTATCTTAAAGAGGGCTACGATAACAACATCCACGCGCGTTCAACCAGCCTGACAATAGAACCAACCCAGTGACCCACGGCAATACCATCCGAACGAGTCGAAGACTCCTGCTCTTCACTGACTGTTTACAAAAGAACCTCAGCTGACTGAGTATTTAGCGCTCACTTGGTGCACCGAGGTCCTAGTGGTTACGTTCCTCTCCCCTTTCGCTATCGGGCAGGTCCGAACTCCTTACTACCTTAGGTGCCATCTGTCACCTGACCGCTTCGTCCTCCTTGACACGGTTCAACCGTGTGCGATGGTAAGGCATACTTGTTAATGGTTCTATTACCTATTTGTATACCACGTACAACGTCCCTTTTGCCTCTAAGCGTTTAATGCCTTTTGTGAGAGGTTTCAAGCACTTGACAAATTCCCCCCACTTCAAGACAATGCCCTGCATTGGCTAAAACACATTCAAGGAACTGAAACTCTCACAATTCTCTCATTTAAACCAACTTTAATCTAGGCCTCTCATAAGCCTCCTTACACCAGAGAACGCACACAAGATTTACCTTGCAACAAAATTAGAGAAAAATAAATACCGTACGCACTAACCAAACAAATATCAACACCAGTCTGAAACTTCCACCAGCTCTAAGTAGTGTGGCCATATATAGATAAACATTATGTTTCTACGAAATTCTCTCTCTTTCTCTTCATACACGTGGCCCGCCACCAGCCATATCACGCATACACGACACTGCGAAAGACACACGCACCCAATACCTGACTTTTCGCCCGACCATTTTAATTTGGTCTACGGCCCCATCACACTTTCTTCGCTCCCTAACACACCATGCCATACACCGCGACACGTGCTGCACTGTCTGCAGAAGCGCCTGATATCGCCTAGGATACCGGGCCAGTAGTACTCCCGCGTCACAACCTTTTGTGTGGCCTTCCTACCGAGATGGCCCGAGGCTGACGTCACATGTCTTTCGGACATCACCGCCTTTCTGCGCTGCCTAGGAACGACAACCTGCTTCTTCGTTTTCCCCGAACTCATGTGAGTGAAAGTTCGGTACAATACCCCATCCTTTATCTCAAAACCGATGGTACCCTCCTTAACACGCTTCTTCTGCCTTGTGTGAGCGAAACCAAACAGTTTACTAAGAGAGTAATCGCCCTTTTGTTCTGCCCGTAAGTGAGTGGGGTTGGTCTCACTTGACACGCTCCAATGCTTTCTGGAGTGTTTGAATGCCTGGGGCGTTTTCCTCACGTGATTCCTTTTCCCTGTTTCAACACAGAAATCACGGTCTGGGTCTCCATACCCACGAGCTCCTGGAATGTTTCCGATTACTAGATCATACGGCGGCTTTGGGACAGCCAAAGCCTGTAGACTCCCCTATAGAATGGTGTATCAACGAACACCAGGGCCGTTTTGAATTGTGCTACTGTCCCATCTATTTGTCTACATCCCTGTGTTTTACCTGTGAATTGTCCCTTCTTAACCAGGGACTCCTTCACCATCACGCCAGTGCACCCAGAGTCTCTAATGACATTAACCACATTGTCCCCTACTCTGCCTTTGTGCACATCCATGTTATCACCTGAATCTGTGAACACACAGCACAGTCCAGACAAAATAACACTGTCATCTTTTTCATCTCTTTCAACTTGCCTCTCACTTGGCCTGACCCTCATTGCTGCTGCCTTCTGTGACTTAAATATACAATCCCTAGCCAAGTGCCCTGTCTTATTGCACAGGAAGCAGGTACGCTCATCTACAGCCTTAACCACGTGGGCCTTCACCCTTGTTTGCTCACGTGATGCCGTGGGCCTACGGGCGTGCAATACTGGCCCGTTGCGTGAGATATGTGCTGGCCTGCTATCCTCTGAATATGCTTCCGGGCTTTCCTCTTGTTCAGGCAAATCACGCCTCGCTTCCCGGTAAGTCTCTGCTGTCTCAAGTACTTCAGCTATTGTGGTTGCACCTTTTTCCTTAATGTGGATTGTGAGGCCCGTTCCACAACCATCAAGTATCTGTTCCTTCATCACCAGTGTCTTGAGGCCTTCAAAATCACTGTCTACTCCACTAAGTTCTACCCACTTGTTGAAATAGTGATCCAGTCTAACTCCGAACTGTGTGTATGTCTCACCCTGTTCGATTCTCGCCTCGCGAAACTTACGCCTAAAACCTTCTTCAGTCAAATCATATGCCTTGAGTACTGCTTGTTTCACCTTGTCAAAATCTCTCTGATCACCTTTGGGTAAGGTGGAAACAGTGTGTAATGCACGACCTGTCAACAAGGCAGACAGGTTTATTGCCCAGTCATCTTGGCCAGCCTCGTGCTTGGCAAACGATTCAAAACGACTGATATAGGCATCAATCGAATCAGTTTCTTCTCTGAAAAGTGGGAGTTTAGGCCTAGGCCCGGAATTTAGTCTGCGGCCTACTGACTCAGAACTGGTGTCTATTTCACTACGATTTTCAGATTTTATTCTTTCCAACTCAATTTGTTTGGCAACGGATTCAGTTTCAAGCCTAAGTCTCTCAGCCTCAGCCTCTGAGTTTCTTTTGACAGCTTCGAGCTGTTCTTTTTCAAACTTCCTTATTTCAGCCCTTTCATCTCTCTCAGTCTTCTGCTGAGTTTCTATGAACTTACGCAGTTCATCTCCTGTATATCCTAGTTTCTCCCCTAAACTCAGTTTCTCAATGGGGGTAAAACTTTCTTCAGCCATTTTGTCGTTTTAGCACTACTAAAACAGTTACTCGTATAGACCCGGAAAAAGTCAGTAAACAGTTTATCGACCAAACGTTACGAGTACACCAACCAGTGGTAGTGTTCCCAACACAAAGGAGCCTTAATCTTAAACCACAGCCTCTGTGAGAGTTAAGACTAGAACCTCGTTCTTCGTTTCTCTGAATGACCTTTGATTAATACAACCACCCTACACACAAGTCAATACTCAACACTCAAAGAACTAAAGGAAATAATTAGAAGAGCTAATTAAAATTGCCTTTAGTGGAGCTTCGCCCCAGTACTACTCTAGTACTCACTTTGTTTCCCGCCTGAGACTAATTTGGGCCATGCAATCCTGGCAGGCTCGCCACTTTGTCCAGGACGGGGGAAATCGTGATGGTATTGCTTAAGTGCACTAAGTTGATGTATTATTAGTCAGGTTTAACACACCAAGGTTATCTTTGCACTTGTACACGCATATGCACACTCATGCGCCCACCAAACATTCACCTCTCTCTGGGAATGGGATGTCACGCATTCGTTTCCCTTCTAACACGACTGAGCACAAGAAATACAATTTCTATGCTACTTATAATCAAACATGAAAAATCCAATTACACAAAATGAACAAATCAACACATAAAAGATCAATACTTCCTAATCCCGGGTTATAATAAAAATGACTTCTTACCTGGCCAGGTTTTCACACACACAACCACGCTTTCACACCACACCACAGTTCTTGAAAAGTCTCTTCACGTCTTCTTCAGCACTGCTTGATGGTGAGGCCCTTGGTTGACTGGCTCCAGGTTTCAGGACTGGGTCTTCGTGGTCGTCTCTGGGATCTCGACGTAGAACTCTTCTTCTTCGTCTCTTTCACCCACCTCTGGGTTCAAATTCAGTTTGTCTGTCTTCACCCACCTCTGGGCTTCAAACTTAGTTTTCTTCTCTTCCAGCTTGTCTTTCCCTAAGACTTTGCTGTCTCTTCTATCTCCCAGACCACGTTTCTCTCGACCCGTTCTCTGTCCTGCCCACCCTTCTCTCTTCCCTCTCTCTCTCTCCTCTGCCTTCTCTCTCTCTCTCTCTCTCTCTCTCTCTCTCTCTCTCTCTCTCTCTCTCTCTCCTGGTGTTCCTCCTCTTCTCGTTGTTCTCCCTCACTTTATATAGGAATGGAAACAAAGGATTCCCCTTCGGGCCATGCCTTTGTCCATGCTGCTTCTCAAACCCCTAGTTCACAAGTGCTGTGAATTCTCCATTCGCTACATTCTCCACACATCTGCATTTACACACATCCCTACCTAATTGATTAGCAAACAAACACTTGGCACCAGATGGACATCGAAAATTCCCGCCGACTTCGGAGGCCACTTTAACACAGTAATTATCTTAAAGAGGGCTACGATAACAACATCCACGCGCGTTCAACCAGCCTGACAATAGAACCAACCCAGTGACCCACGGCAATACCATCCGAACGAGTCGAAGACTCCTGCTCTTCACTGACTGTTTACAAAAGAACCTCAGCTGACTGAGTATTTAGCGCTCACTTGGTGCACCGAGGTCCTAGTGGTTACGTTCCTCTCCCCTTTCGCTATCGGGCAGGTCCGAACTCCTTACTACCTTAGGTGCCATCTGTCACCTGACCGCTTCGTCCTCCTTGACACGGTTCAACCATGTGCGATGGGTAAGGCATACTTGTTAATGGTTCTATTACCTATTTGTATACCACGTACAACGTCCCTTTTGCCTCTAAGCGTTTAATGCCTTTTGTGAGAGGTTTCAAGCACTTGACACGTATTGTGTGTAAGACAATGAACTGTACAACGTGGTAAGGAGACTGGGTAATCTCCTGCACCATTGAACCTGACATTGCATGAGTATATAAGACAATGAACCTGACAGCAGTGTGGGGAATTGTGAGAACCTGCTGTATTTTCTGCCTTCATTCATTCACTTCAGATGGGTTTTTTTTTTCGTCTTGGAAGCTTTCAATCCTGTTTCGAAGAAACAGTGAAAGTGATAAACTAAAAGGAATGGGTACAGTTGTTTTGCCATCACCCTTCCCCCCCTCCCCCCCCTCTCCCCCCTCCCCCCCCCCCCCCCCCCACCCGTTTTTGTGTGAGTTTTTTTTTTTCAGATAACATAAAACAAAAGATTTGGGTTGCGGGAGGAGAAGTGGCGGGTGGGTGGGTGAGTATGCAGTTTGAAGGGGTTGCCTGTTCGGAAATCATTAAAAGAAAGAAAAAAGGAACATGGCAAAGTTAAGCTCTAATCCACCCTCCCTCCCCCCCCCCCTTTTTTTTTTTCTTTCTTTGCGTCTTCCTCTATCATTATCACGCTCTTTTCCTCTCCAAGTCCACTTCTTTCTGTTTCCTGCGCTTGGCTAACGACATTGGTTACGTAATCACAGAGCCAGATTGAATGGTGCTCTGCCCCTGTTGACCTTTCCCCGCTTCTACTCTTGACCCCTCTCATTTACACCTCTTCTCTTTCGCTGCCCATCTGCGCCATGTGTTTCATCACTCATCTGCGCCATGTGTTTCGTCACTCATCTGCGCCATGTGTTTCGTCACTCATCTGCGCCATGTGTTTCGTCACTCATCTGCGCCATGTGTTTCGTTACTCATCTGCGCCATGTGTTTCGTCACTCATCTGCGCCATGTGTTTCGTCACTCATCTGCGCCATGTGTTTCGTCACCCATCTGCGCCATGTGTTTCGTCACCCATCTGCGCCATGTGTTTCGTCACCCATCTGCGCCATGTGTTTCGTCACCCATCTGCGCCATGTGTTTCGTCACTCATCTGCGCCATGTGTTTCGTCACTCATCTGCGCCATGTGTTTCGCCGCTCATCTGCGCCATGTGTTTCGCCGCTCATCTGCGCCATGTGTTTCGTCGCTCATCTGCGCCATGTGTTTCGTCACTCATCTGCGCCATGTGTTTCGTCACTCATCTGCGCCATGTGTTTCGTCACTCATCTGCGCCATATGTTTCGTCGCTCATCTGCGCCATGTGTTTCGTCACTCATCAGCGCCATGTGTTTCGTCACTCATCTGCGCCATGTGTTTTGTCACTCGTCGACAGAAGCCCTGAATCTAACGATTCCAAGAAATTTGACGTAAACAAGCAAAGATAGTAATTATAATGATAATGATAATGAAGGTTAATTGCGTGTATGATCTCGGGGGGGGGGGGGGGGGGGGGGGGTGTGTGAAAATAGATTAACATCTATTACAGTCATAAACAACATGGTCATAAGTAATGAAGTAAAGACACACGAGTATGTAATCAATTATGAAATTGAGACTCCTCTCCAGACATTCCGCAGCGCAATTCCCACTCCCCAACCTCCCCGATGCATTGCTTCGTCGTGTTCTCTATGTGCACCTCCTTTCAAAGGCTCAGCAGCTTTGTACTCTGTGCACAGATCTTATCATTCCATACAAATAAACGTTAGGAATAAAACAGCATGTTTCTACGTGTGCGCTCGGTCGCGCGCTCTCGCACACACACACACACACACACACACACACACACACACACACACACACACACACACACACACACACACACACACACACACACACACACACACACACACACACACACACACAGAGTCCCAATTATGTATGCTGTCGTTCATCTCCTAAAGACAGAGGACCATTGCACACTTCAAACATGATTCCTATATACAAACACTGGAATGTATGCAGCAAATGCCCGCACGCACGCGCGGGCAGGTGCAACACACACACACACACGCGCGCGTGCGCGCGCGCGCGCGAGCGCACACACGCAACCACTCACCAACATGCACACGCGCGTGCGCACACACACACACACACGCGCGCACGCGCGCGCGCGCGCGCACGCACATGTAGATAAATAAATGGATAGATACATACATACATAGATAGACAGATAGAAAGAAAAAGATATATAGATGTATAGATACACACGCGCGCGCGCGCACGCGCACGCGCACACACACACACACACACACACACACACACACACACACACACCACACACACACACACACACACACACACCTTTCCTCTATATTTCAATGGTATAGTAAGATGCAAGATCAAACGTGAACATTTTCTTTCAGAAAAGAAAACAAAACAAAAAAAGAATCTTGAAAATGTAGCAATATTTCAGACAGCGTGTTGTGTGTGGCTCTAAAATGGGGAGTTTGTGTTATACTCCCTGTTTGGCTAGTATACTTACCATGTCAGACCATAGCATTCAACGGCAGTTAGCCAGCTCTGTCAGGCCGAATTTTTTCCGTGGCCAATGCAGTCATAAGACAGTCACGTGATGTCACCCCACTTCCGGCCCCGGAAGAAGCCAGTGTCAACTTCCTATAAGTCATTCAGCGAGGCCTGGTGTATGGTGACCCCGAGAACCTTGGCGCCAGAGGGGAAGGTAGGGAGGGAATTAGAGTCTGACATGGTAAGTATACTAGCCAAACAGGGAGTATAACACAAACTCCCCATTTTGGCGTCATATACTTTACCATGTCAGACCATAGCAGAATTTAAAGGAATCGGAGGAGGGCGAGCGCCCTAGTGGTTCTTGGGGTTGACCGATATGGCTGCATTGGCCGCCACAAAGGAAATCCCCTTAGACCCATCAGCTCTGGTCATGCGGATATCCCTCAGGTAAAAATTAATGAAGGGATTTTCCGAACGCCAGTAGGCTGCCTCCAGCAGGTGGCGCACGGGGACAGAGTACTGGAACGCTGTGGAAGTGGCCAGTGCTCTGACCTCGTGGGCCCTGGGTGATAGGACAGGGAGATCCTTGTACGCCTGAGCGTAGGTAGATCTCACCGTCTTGGAGAGCCACCTGGAGATAGTTCCCGCCGAGATATCTCTAGTATTGTTGGGGTTGAGGGAGATAAGGAGTCGTCTCTGGGAGGAGCGCCTGGGGCGTGTGCGTTCCCAGTAGTACCTGAGACACCTGGAGGGGCAAAGGTCCATGTCTCCATCTTTTTCTCCCTTTCCCAAGATGTCAGAACTCCGGAAGGAACTTGAGAGAGACTGAGCCGTCCCTGTGGAAGGCGATATCTGTGGGGTCACCGCTGAGGGCGTGAATCTCACTTCGTCTTCTGGCCGAGGCCAGGGCGAGGAGAAAGGTGGTCTTAAAGGAGAGGAGGTCAAAAGGAATAGAAGCAATGGGTTCAAAAGGGGTTTTTCTGAGGGCATCGAGGACCGTAAAAAGGTCCCAGAGGGGAATGCGCCTAGGGGACTGAGCTTCCCGTAGAGCAACTCCTCTAGACACCTCTCTGAGGAGAAAGTCATTGTCAAAAGAAGGGCCCCCCAGTTGACGAATGGTAGTGCAGATAGCTGATCTGTAGCCCCGAATGGAGCCAGCCGACAGCTTAAGGGAAGAGGATAGGTGGGAGAGGAAATTTCCTATTTGGATGTTGGAGGGGCAGTAATGGGGAACAGAGTTATCTGAGCACCAGGTTATCCATCTCTCCCAACGGTAGTTGTAGAGGGATTCGGTGCTGGCTCTGCGAGATGCCGAGGCGAAGTCCCGTAATCCCTGAGAGGCCCCTGCCCCGGCTAGTGTGTCTAGGACGGACTGGGGTCTCTCCGAGTGGGGGGTAGATGCAGATGTTCGCAGTTGGGCTGGCATAGAAGCCACGCGTGTAGGCGAAGCATCTTGGGATTGGAGTGAGGAAGACCTGACCGGGGTTGTCTCAGCATGTCCCAGCGAGGGCTGAGCCGGAGGGGGGGAACGTTGGTGAGGGACTTGGGGTCCGGGAACCAAGACTGGGTCGGCCACCATGGCGTTACGAGGATCAGCCTGGGTCTTTCCAGCCTTGCCTTCCTGATCACCTTGTGTAGGATGGGGAAGGGGGGAAAGGCATACGCCAGTAGGCCCGTCCCGGGGAGGGATAGTGCGTCGACTGCATCCGCCTGGGGATCTGGAACGGGAGAGACGTACAGGGGCAGGTGATGGTTGAAGCTGGTGGCAAACAGGTCGATCATGGGCACAAACCAATGGTTGCGCGACACCAGCGAAGGAGGGCCTCTGTTCTGAGGGAGAGGCCTATGGAGCGGGCCTCTCCCCCTTTGTTGACATAGCAAGCTACCGACGTATTGTCCGTGAGGAGGAGAACAAGTCGGTGCGCGACCTTGTGCTGGAGTTGGAGAAGGGCTAGCCTGACCGCTTCCAGCTCCCACTCCCCGAGGCGTGACTGTCCTCCACGTGGGCCCCCCAGCCCAAGTTGGAGGCGTCTGTATAAAGTTCCAGTGGTTGGGTTGGGTTGGGAGGGAGATGGGGACCCCGGTGGAGAGAGTGGCTGGAGTGAGCCGCTCCTCCGTCGCCGAAATGAACCAGTGTCCGAGGGGAATGACCTGGTCCCAGCGGTCGGAGGTCTGTGACAAACGTCGGCGGAACTCCCTCTGAAGTTGGCGTTTGGGGACCCGCCGCAGGGGAATGAGGGGAGACAGGGACTCCATCATTCCTAGGAGGGAGGACAGGGTTCTGGCCGAGGTGTGGGGTGCCTGTGACAGGCAGGAGATGAGGTCCACTATGCGTGCAGGCCTCTCCGGGGTCTGCCAGACGAACCGTAGGAATCGTCTGTGGGCCGGGTGAATCAGGATCTGAAAAATAGGCGTCCTTCAGGTCTACGGATGTGGCCCAGTCGCGATGATGGATGGAGTCTCGGATCTGGGTGGGGGTCTCCATCTTGAACTTGGTGGGCCTGAGGAACTTGTTGAGGGGCGAAAGATCTAGAATGGGCCTCCATCCTCCCGAGGCTTTTGGGATCACAAAGAGTAGAAGCCGGGGTTTGGGTGGGAAATCTCCGAGATGGCCCCTCTTTTGAGGAGGTCTTGGACTTCCGTGCGAAGAGCTTCTGCTTTGGCGGGGGAGGGTTCGTTGGGGGAGGGAGGGGGAGATAGCATGAGGGGGGGGACGCTCGTGGGCCCAAGGAAGGCGAAACCCTTCCTGTAGCACCGCCACTATCCAGGGGTGAGGCGTATGCGTCTCCACTGGTGGGCATGCCGGGAGAGGCTGCCCGCCAGGGGGGGCGAGGGTCTGGGCTGGTGGGTGGGGGATAGGGCGAGGGGGGGTGCTACCTGATCTAAGTCCCCCTCGGGCTGTCTCCCTAGTCAGCTCCGGGAGCGTGACTGTTGGCCTAACCGAAAATTTTGCTGATGGGGTTTTGGCTTAGGCCTTGGGAGAAGATTAGGTCGCTTGGCGGGCCGTGCGGTGCGGGAAGGCGATTGTCTGGGATAGGGTCTGTGCCTGGGGAAGGAACGAAGTGGGGGTCTAGCAGGGCGTGGCGGTGGCCTGGGCGCAAAGGACACAGCCTGCTTGCGTTCCTCAACTGCTTGTGCTATGACGTCAGCCGAGTAGTCGCCAAAGAGCGACTGGACCTGGCCCGGGATGCATCGCAGGGCTGCCTTAAGCGTCGGGGAGAGAGAGGTCCGCGCCAGCACGGCCTCTCTCGCGACCAACAAGCAGTTGAAGTGGCTTCTGGCTGCGCTGTCCGCCGCAGCCGAAAGGTGATGCGAAATCCTGTTAACTAGGTGTCGCATGAAAGGATCGCTGAACAAGCGAGGGTCAGGCTCTTGGTGCGCCTCAGAGCCCGGGTCCCCCGGTACTGGGATGGCACCATCGTCCTCCGGCCATAGAGCCTCCGCTCGCTGAAGGGGCATGTCCAAGTAGGTGTGTCCCGCCGTGGTGTGGAGGATGCCCATCCTGGCTACTCGGACCCATTCCTTTAGGTTCTTAAAGGAGATGGCGCCGGAAGTAGGGGGGGGCAGGTGGGGGATCAACCGACGGTCCGACTGGGAAATGCCCATCTCCCTGGTCACGGGATTGTCCGTAAACAAGGAGGCGACTGAGGGGTTCTTGGGTAGATTGGTCTAGATCTCTGGGCCGGGGGAGAGGGAGAGAAATTCGTCAGCGGGTGCGGCCTCCCTCCTAACGAGGTCTGGTCGCCACCGTTCTATCGTGCGGACATCGTACAATGAGGTGGGGGCTAGCTCCTCGTCATCGTCCGCCTCAGGGAGGTACTGGTCCTGAGAGGGTTCATAGCACTCGTCTTCAGGAGGTAAGTCGAGGGGTGCCTGTAGTGTGTCCCCGGTGGCCCTATAATCGGCGGCCGGGACATCGTCCTGCCGATAGGACAGCGCCCGAGGAGGGAGACCAAGGTCGACCCAGGTAAGTGAGGCCGGGTGCCACATTCGACCATGTAGCTGGTCGTGCTGGGTGTTGGCGTTAAGCCACTGGTCTCTCTCGGGGGCATAGAGCCACCGGTCCCCGGGGAGGTAAACGGGCTGTGGCGGCCCTGGGGAAAAACCATGGTAGGTAGGCCGCACTCAAGGTCTGACCAGCGCGTTGGGCGAATGCGTAGGTCAGACATCCGCCGAGTCGTAGCCACGAGACCCTCTTCTTCTTGTAGGCAGAAAGTCCCCGGGGACCCGGGTAACCTGAATCACTGTTGGGGGGGGGCTTGAGAGGCCGTGGCCTGTCGTCCCCGTCCAGGTCCGTGCACTGCACCATACACGTCCTTGGAATGGGCCTGGGAGGGCCATAATGGTATGGAGGAGGATGCGGAAGTCGAGCCCCCAACCCGCGAAAGTGCGGATTGGTCAGGATGCGGTCCCGTGTTCCTCCCCCTGGAGGAATATGTCAGGTTACCCTTGGTCCCGCTGGTAGATCCTCCCCCCGGAGGAGCGGGACCGCGGACGTTGCCCAAATGGGGATCCGAAAGGTCGGTTCCCCAACGTCCAATACCCCTAGGGAAGAAGGTGACGTTCGATCGGGGTAGGTCGACCGTCCTTGTGCATGGGCACGGCCGGGCCCATGGCGCGGCGTGCCCGCACGCCCAGGATTATGGACACCACCGAGGTCGTGCGTCGGGGTGACCATAAGGCTGCTTCCGGAGTCGAAGCGCTCCTCGAGCTCAGGTGTTGGCTGCACCTGTGCCCGGTGGGGCCGAGCGCTATGAGTGCACGTATCAATTTGGGGGGAAAAAGAGATACGTGACTCATCAAGGCGAGTGACGGATGGTGATTCCATCCCAGATCCGTCACCCGTGCTGGTCCGCGGCTCGGCAAGGTGCCCCGGGGGCCGAGATTCGCGTGACTCAGCATGATAGTTAGAAGTCTCCGAGCGAGTCCGTAGGCTAGAGGGCAAGCTGGCCGATGGAGAAGGGGTGGGGGAGGGCGAATTCCGTTGGCTAGTCTTTGCTCGGCCGGGCCCCTTGAGGGGAGCCTTGCCATTAGACTTTCTGGGCAGCACCTTGAGGGGAGCTTTGCCCTTAGACTAGCAGGCAGATCAAATGAAAGGCATTTTGAAATGGTGGCCGCTTGCCTATCAGCCTTGGGACGCCGCGGTCGTGCGTCCGTCGGTTTGGTAGACGAGGAAGATCACGCGTCCCTTCCGCGGAGAAGTCGTCTCTGTCTACCCGAACCGTACGTTCATCAGTGCGAACGGATTGCTCCGAGATGGAATCGACCCGCGGGTTCTCCGGGAAATTGAGCGAACTCCGAGCAGTGGAGTGGCTCGACCCGGCGGTGTCCTTCACCATGTTGGGCACAGGTGGATAGAGCAAACCCGGAACACACGACCGCAAAGAGGAGACAAGGTGGCCGATCGAGAAAATCAATTAATCTCGATCGTCCGTGTGGTGTCGTGCAAAGTGCTCGAGAGATCGACTGAAAACTCGAACTACCCGTACACGCCACCGGTCGTGTGACTGGTATGGCTATTAATAGCAATCTCTACACGTGGAGTATCACTGTGTATAGGTGTGATAGTTCTTGGGCACTAAATCTTAATAAGCAGATCAGTGTCACACACCCTTACTCGAACACGTTCTACCTGTGAAGGGTAAAGAGTACAGGTGTGATAGTTATTGAGCCCTAAACCTTAATAAGCGGAACCAGCACAAAATGCGTGCTGAACCCGAGGCTCGGCAATATGGTGGGGGAACACGACCGGCGAGCGGTGCCGACGATCGCGAGTAACAAAGTCGCGAGAGTGCCGGTAAAAGAGACAAATCTTTAATAAATACGCTCCCGAGAGTGCCGGTAAAAGAGACAAATCTTTTAATAAATACGCTCCCACCAAGAGCCTCACACGGCAAAATACTCAGGGTCTAGTGCAAGCCGGGACCAGCACAAAATGCGTGCTGAACCCGAGGCTCGGCAATATGGTGGGGGAACACGACCGGCGAGCGGTGCCGACGATCGCGAGTAACAAAGTCGCGGGAGTGCCGGTAAAAGAGACAAATCTTTTAATAAATACGCTCCCGAGAGTGCCGGTAAAAGAGACAAATCTTTTGATAAATACGCTCCCACCAAGAGCCTCACATTTGCAAGCCACAACTGAATCAAGTATAGAACAAAACACAGCAAAGTTAACACAAAGGCAAGTATAGGCGAGACAGAGCACAAGACTTATCTTGCTTTGACGGCAGGCCGAAGATGAATGACTTATAGGAAGTTGACACTGGCTTCTTCCGGGGCCGGAAGTGGGGTGACATCACGTGACTGTCTTATGACTGCATTGGCCACGGAAAAAATTCGGCCTGACAGAGCTGGCTAACTGCCGTTGAATGCTATGGTCTGACATGGTAAAGTATATGACGCCAAATGGAAGCCATGTGCTCCCTGTCCATTTCCCGCCATCCCCTCCTAAGGGCCAAACCGCCAGGCATCGTGGTGTGCAGTGTGTCCATCAGCTTCAAAGGACTGTGGCTCATGGAGCCAGCCCACGCTGTTGATCATAAACCAGAGATAGATGAACACGGCCCCTCCTCTTTGGCCATTCGTTTTGTCAACTGCAGCTTTAGTTGTTTGTTTTACTTGGTAGATAGTTTACAGCATTGCTGTTATCCTTTTCTCTCCATTACCATTTGTTATGTTGCAATCATTGTCTCGGTTGTGCTCGTTGTTTGTTTTTTTTTTAATGATTGTGATGACGACATCCACGATGAAGACCAAAGTGACCATAATTATGATACTTGTGTTGCTGTTATTGCTGATGCTGTTGTTGTTGTTGTTGACGATGTGGTGATGACGGCAACGCTGACGAAACTAACACAGGATACTACAATATAAGCCCTGTCTCCCTCTTCTTTCTCGCCCACACCCACTACCTCTCTCTCTCTCTCTTCTCTCTCTCTCTTCTCTCTCTCTCTCTCTCTCTCTCTCTCTCTCTCTCTCTCTCTCTCTCTCTCTCTCTCAAGATAACCCCCCAGAGCTTTTCTGTGAGAAAAAAAAAAATCAAAACGGAACAAGACGCCCCCCCCCCCCCCCCCCCCCCCGCCCCCCTTCCCCGCCAAGTCCTTTCTGATTTTTTTTTTTTTTTTTACCTGAAACACTTAAACCCAACATTACATCTACTGAGACACTGCAGCCACTCATGCAGACAGTCTGGGAAGGAACAGAGCCAAATGAACGGTGAAAGAAGAATCTACTAAAATCATCAAAGTCAGATGACCCTCGTCCTGCAACAGCTTGACAGGAATCATGCTTCTGTCTGTTCCCGGCGAACTCCTGACACCAGTCAAGCTCGAGAGACAGAAGAAAGCGCTTCATAGACGACCTTGGGAAGCACAGACGGATTTCCAACAAGGAAGGTCATGGACTGACCGGACAGCAATACTGCCAATTATTATCTAGTAATTATTATCGAGTAGTCATTCGACTGGCTGTCTCTTCTATGCACAAAATAGTTGTGGACATCAAGAAAGTTTTTGACAGTATGGACAGGGAAGCCATTTAAAAACATATTTTTGTATTACGGCTTTCCACCGAAGTTTTTTCAACATCATCCAGCAACTGCACAATAAATCCATCTTTCAAGTCATACACGATGCACGATTTCTGTTACCTACGATCTTCATGCTGGTGATAGAACAGGTCTCCGAGAAAACAACAGATGACAAAAATACCATGATACAGTGAGTTTTTACCAAACAGCTGCAAGACAGCCTCCTTTCAAGCACAGGCACACATACACACACACACACACACACACACACACACACACACACACACACACACACACATACACACACACACACACACGCACACGCGCGCGCGCACGCACATGCTTGGATTATTTAACAGTTGAGCTGACCACTCTGACTGTTGACACATTTTTTTCTTATCTCCCTTTAACATTCATGATATCCCTGACACTTCATTCTCGTTTTCTTCAACATCCGCCACCCCCTTCCTGTCTTCCCTCTTCGAATCCTAGCCAAGTCATTAATAAAATGATCGAGGAATTCTGTACCTACATTTGCTTTCTCCTTTCCCGCTTGTTTTTCTTCGGTTTTAATTGGAAAGAAAATGTTCCCCTACCAAGCGGTCAGGTGAAGACATCGCGATGTGCACCTCGTCCATTAACTCTAATGGACCTCGGCTCACCGAACTGGGCTACACCGATCACTTGCCATAGATAGAAGAACACCGCCCTTCGTGATTGATGATTTCATTAAAGATAATTTTGATTGTTGTTGTCTTTTTGCTTCTCCGACTTCCTCCTCTTCCTTTACTTCTTCTCCTTTATGATCATGAGGAGGAGGAGGAGGACGAAGAGGAGGAGGGTGTTGCTGATTATATGATAATGGCAACAATGTCGAAAAACAGAACACTACCAAAAAAAGCCCAGATTTTCCCCTTTTGTCCTCCATACCCCCTTTCACACATACAGATAGATAGATAGACAGACATCACCCTCCTCCACTCCCCCAGCACCTTTCACTCTCCACACCACTCCCCATCTTCTCTCTCTCTCTCTCTCTCTCTCTCTCTCTCTCTCTCTCTCTCTCTCTCTCTCTCTCTCTCTCAGGGCTTGTTGGGAAACGAGACTAGCCCGAAAGCTTTTCAGTGAGCTAAATAACACGTAACAACAGGAACGAACGTAGTCCTTTTTGACACCATTTTAAGTTCTCGGAAAGTTTCCTTCTGGGCGCTAGATACAAGACTTCGCTGTTAGCAACATATCTGTTATCAGCCTTCGTCAGCATAAGCAACATATCTGTTATCAGCCTTCGTCAGCATCAGCTGCAGATCGAGAGCTGGAGATGGAAGAGTTAGTTCCAGACTGTTGATTTCGATGTGTTATGATTATTTGCACCTTTGTTCAGTTCATTTACCTTCTTCTTGTGCTTCTTTTTTGTATGTTCGTGGTTTACAGGTTTAAAAAGAATGTCTTTTGCTATTGGTACTGCAGTTTTTTTTAGGCTTCTGCTGCGGAAAACGACGGCAATACCGTCATGATGATGATGATGATGATGATGATGATGATGATGATGAATTTGTCATGAATGAAGACACACACGCATTCACATTGCGAAAAATGGAACACCCAGAGATATACATCTACACAAATACATATGCAAACACACACACACACACACACACACACACACACACACACACACACACACACACACACACACACATTTCTCTGTCTGTCTGTCTGTCTGTCTGTCTGTCTGTCTGTCTGTCTGTCTGTCTGTCTCTCTCTCTCTCTCTCTCTCTCTCTCTCTCTCTCTCTCTCTGTACTTGCAGACAAGATACAGCTTAAAAACTGCTCAGGGAGAAGGGCAAAAAGAAAACGAAACAACATTAAACATTTCGGCATCCTTTTGGGCTGCCCTACTAAACAGGAAAATCACCGCTTCTCCCTCCTCTCCCCCATCCCCACTCCCTCCGATCCGTGGAGGAAGCTGCAAGGCATCATGGTGTGCAGCATGTCCATTAGCTGGAACTGACTTTGGCTCACGGAACCAGCCTCTGTTGGTGATCATTAGCCAGAGATGGAACCTTTAATGTCGCTCTATATTAGGAATGAAAATCTTTTTTTTCCTTCTTCATGTAAAATATGTTGTTATTATTTTCTATTTCTGTCCACTGCCTTTATGTTGCTACTGCGTCTGCTGCATTTTTGTGTCTGTTGTAGCTGTTGAAGAAGAAAAGAAGAAGAAGAAGAAGAAGAAGAAGAAGAAGAAGAAGAAGAAGAAGAAGAAGAAGAAGGAGAAGAAGAAGAAGAAGGAGAAGAAGAAGAAGAAGAAGAAGAAGAAGAAGAAGAAGAAGAGAAGAAGAAGAAGAAGAGAAGAAGGAGAAGAGAGGAAAGAAGGAGAAGAAGAAAAGAAGAAGAAGAAGAAGAAGAAGAAGAAGAAGAAGAAGAAAGAAAAAGAGAAAGAAACGATGCACGCAGAACCATGTTCGTCCGTGCTTCACTTGTGCGTAGGGCAAAAATCTACAGCGTAAGATGTAATAGTTGTCACAATGTATTAACATCCTCGTGGGGAAAAAATGGATCCTTCAAATCCAGGAAGCTTGCTGTTACATGTCTCATGATGTTTCTCTGCAGATGAAAGCAAAGGCCGGCAGTCAGCCTGGTGGGTTCCCCAGGCAGTGATAGCTGTCACTTGCTGTGGTGTGCGTAGTTACTGATTCTACCTTGCGGAGAACTTTCAAATGTTTCGCATCTCTTGGAGTGATTCAACGTCTACTTCTTTGCATTTGATACCATTGCATGCTTCAAACCTCTGTGTGTGTGGTTTTCTTTTTTTTTTTTCTTTTTTTTTTTTTTGACGTATGCAAGGGATACCGATGCATTCGCACATATTTATGTTCTAGCTACTTCATATGATGTTATGAAAAAGCGTGTTCATATCTTGATTTGTGTAGTTTTTTGTTTGTTTGTTTGTTTGTTTTTGTTTTGAATAAAACATACCCCCACCCTTTTTCATAATTCGGATCTGAAAGAAAGAAAACAAAATCAGGT
>JAMYXO010000528.1:32500-35000 GCA_033310375.1 Conus canariensis
TGGTGGTCGGGAGAGAGGATTGGGGGGGGGGGGGGGGGGGGGAGAAGGAGTAGTCTATAGTCAAATTTCAATCTCCATGTAAATAGACAGGAGTTAGAGTCGGCATTCTATGTTAATCAAATGGCGACGACCTTTCAAAAGAGGAAGCTGGTAGGAAGGAACGTGGAGGGAGAAGTGGTGTATGGGGTGGCTAGGACGAGGGAGGGAGACGATTGTCTTCGGAGACGATGTCCTGCTTACTTTCTATCCGAACACATGTAACACTGAACACCACACCAAGACTCGGACTGTATGTCCTGCTTACTTTCTATCCGAACACATGTAACACTGAACACCACACCAAGACTCGGACTGTATGTCCTGCTTACTTTCTATCCGAACACATGTAACACTGAACACCACACCAAGACTCGGACTGTATGTCCTGCTTACTTTCTATCCGAACACATACAACACTGAACACCACACCAAGACTCGGACTGTAAGGGTTACACCCCAGTTGACAGAAGGGAAAGACCGACAGCGCAGGATTTCCTGTGGTGTTTGGTCCTATGGCACATGACTTTGACGGCTCTCTGCAGATTGCTGACGCTGGGACCAGGGCGGGACTTGGCCTGGGATAGCCATCCGTAATGAAGTCAGGATGACCGGTGTGAAGTGAACGTTTCTACGAGGGGTGCAAGAGTGAGTGTGGCCGGATGGTAATGGGTGGGAATGAAATATGACTCACACGGATACTGCTGCAAGTACTACCACTGCTACTGCTGCTGTTGCTGCTGCTGCTGTTGCTGCTGCTGCTATAACTACTCCTACTATTAATACCACCACCACAACCACTACTACTACTACAACTACTACTACTATCACTACTACTACTACTACTACTACTTTATGGTGATGATGATGATTATGATGATGATGATGATGATCATGATCATGATCATGATGATAGTACTGACAACAAGAATGCAGAACAGAAGGGAGAATAGGGCCGTGAGATTGGAGAGCGAGCGAGCGAGCGAGCGAGCGAGCGAGAGAGAGAGAGAGAGAGAGAGAGAGAGAGAGAGAGAGAGAGAGAGAGAGAGACCGACCGACCGACAGATAGACAGACAGACAAAGACAGAGAGAGCAAAAGAGGGAGCAAAACACAGAGAGAGAGAGAGAGAGAGAGAGAGAGAGAGAGAGAGAGAGACAGAGAGAGAGAGAGAGAGAGAGAGAGAGAGCGGCAGACAGACAGACAGACAGACAGACAAAGACAGAGAGAGCAAAAGAGAGAGCAAAACACAGAGAGAGAGAGAGAGAGACAGAGAGAGAGAGAGAGCGGCAGACAGACAGACAGACAGACAGACAAAGACAGAGAGAGCAAAAGAGAGAGCAAAACACAGAGAGAGAGAGAGAGAGAGAGAGAGAAGAGAGAGAGAGAGAGAGAGAGAGAGAGAGAGAAGGAAGGGATCGGCCGACAGGTTGTGGGTGTGGGGTGGACGTCAGACAAACACGCCGATAGGAAGAGAATGAGACAAGGACGGGTCATGGCCAGGCACTTAAAGCCCCGTTCACAACAGTAAACACATCGATTGCAAACTGCGTCGTTCATTTCCTTTTCCCTGTTCACACCCCCCTCTTTCCTCCCATCCTTTCCACCCCCTCCATCTCCTCTACTCCCCCGTCATCCTCCTCGTCCAACATTACTAGAATCCCCTTCCCTTGATTAAAAAAAAAAATGTTTGTGTGTTGGTGATAGCGCCCATCTAATGCCTATGTTTGCCGAAAGTATAAAAACCAAACCTATCATTTACCCGCTTCTCTTACTTTCAGCTTTTCGTCCTGTAGGATCAGTTATGTCAATATTTTAAACTTGCTTAACGGTCATAAACCTAACGAGCCGTGCGACTTATCAAAGTGCATATATACATTATTTTTTTAATTAATTAATAACATTTTTACTCCACGCCCATCCAGCTCTCTGTCTCTGCCTCTGTCGCTCTCTCTCTGTCTGTCTGTCTGTCTGTCTGTCTGTCTCTCTCTCTCTCTCTCTCTCTCTCTCTCTCTCTCTCTCTCGTTTGTGTAAATACATTTATGAACATGCGCACACATTCAATTATTCAATTCAAAAATGCTTTGGCCTTTGTGCCGATGGATTATAAACAAATTGTATTGATATTCCATTCCTTTTCAAAGACAGGAACTAAGTGGATGAACGAATAAATATGTTCAGAGAGAAAGGGGGTTAGTTACCGCCACAGATACAGACAAACAGATTGCAGGACAAAACACACGCATGGATATGTAGAGAGAGATGAGCTTTCCTTTCCCTCCTCTCCTTCCCCCCTCTTCCCGCCCCGTCTCTGCTCTCTCTCTCTCCCTATCCCCCACCTCCATGTCTCTTTTCTTCTTTACTCCCCCCCCCCCCCACCCAGTCCTCCTTTCCAACCATCATTATCAGCACAAAAACATCCCCACATATAACTGTTATCATTATGACCACCACCCATTAGTTCTA
>JAMYXO010000528.1:40000-43912 GCA_033310375.1 Conus canariensis
AGCTGGATCTGGTCAAGGAGGAACAAAAGTGAACTTCATAAGGCTTAAATTTCCCTACAAATATCAGGTGCCCCAGTGGCTCAGTGGTTAGAGAGCGAGTCATTAAGTGGAAAATGAGCATGTCCAGAGGGTCATGGGTTCGAATCCCAGCCATTGCTCGTCCCAAGATGGGAAAAAAAGGGGCAGCAGAGGGACATCCGGAGTCATGAACCGGGTGTGGCCCAACCCCCCCCCCCCCCCACCCCCCCTAGAGTGTCAGGAGATAAGGGCCGAAAACTTGCTTGAAGGGGGCTTCTCTTCTGAGGACTCTCTCCTGCCACGCTCTCCACGAATTTCTTTCTACTTGGAGATAATGTGAGACTTATATACGATTTAATGCTTTATTCAGGATCAAACAGCTACCAGGTATGCTTCTATGTTCAGATTTTGAAAAGGCATTTGACTCTGCTCACTGAAAGTTTACGTTCGAAGTCTTAAGAACAAATGGCTTTAGCAACAACATATGTCGATGGATTCAGACCTTTTTATAAAGATATTAAGTCTACAGTTTTGGTTAATGGACATTGTATGGAATAGATTAATAATGAACGTTGCTGCGGGCAAGGCGATTCTATATCACCGTATCTCTTCATTTTATGGTTGGAGAGGAAGAAGACGAGAAAGGAATTCCTGTCAATGATGTCGAACGCAGAGTTTCTCAATTTGCAGACAATATTCAACTGAAGAATGATGGGGATCGAATTTCTTTTGAAAAATCCATCTAACTTATCGATTAATTTGTAAAAGTTTCTGGATTGCTCTTGAACACAGAAAAAAACACAAGCAGTTTGGCTTGGAAGTAACATGAAATACTCAAGGGAAAAACATATGCCACACTGGAACTTTACTTGGAGTCCGAAATACTTTAAGATACTTGATGTCTGGTTTATGCAAAACTTAAAATAATGTGAAAACAAACATTACTCCAGAAAAAAATATATCTGAGGTCCAATTAGTGTTTAAAATATGGTTCAAAAACAGCATAACACCACTAAGGAGAATTGCTGTATTGAAATCTTTAATTCTCTCCAAACTGGTGTATCTCTGGATGCTGCTTCCTAATCCTCCAGATGACTTTGTCAACGAACTTCAGCTTTTGTGTTATCGATTTGTGTGGAATTACAAATAGGACAAAATTAGCAGAAACACAGCAGCTAAAATATGAAAGATGAAGGGCTTGGTATACCAGAATTAAGACACTGCATCTTGGCTTTAAAACTCACCGGGCTCAGAAAAGTAGAAAATGCAGGACACAAATGGAAAAAATGTATGAACCACTACATATCCGTTCTTGAATATTTTGATATATTATGGTCCGTGGGTTGGAAGCACGAAGAACAACAATAATCGTTTTTTAATACATACTTGAGCAGCATACAAACTATTTTCTAATAAAATAGCGCCTAAAAATTCTAGCGAATGACTTGCTGAACCAGTACTTTTTAATACCAGTATTGTAACTGGTGGAACATTCATAAAACAAACATAACTGATTTTTTTTTTAAATAGCTTTTGCTGCATTGCACATTTTTTGAGACAATGGTCTATTTGTAATACACACAGAATTCATAACAAGATAGGATTTGAAAGTTGATTTTATTTCTTACTTGCTGTGTAAAGGCTATAGAAAGTTATATTAAGGAATCTGGTGTTCAGGATAAGATCATAACCCACAAGACACACCTCATATACTTTTTACGAAGATACGTGTGGTACAAAAGGGTGCTAGGCAATATCATGGTATTCTTATTGCGAATAATACATAACCAAAATGTTGCCCTGAGATGGAATGAGAAATTTAATTGTAGAATAGCTTGAAATCGTATTCCTTGAAACACAAAAAATCAAAGATGTTAAACTAAAATGCTGCAGATGCAAATATTACACATAATTATTGCCACAAACGCAGCATAAAATGTAGTGCAAGTAATGACCGCTGCAACATCTGTAAAGAAGAAAGAGATTGTATTGAACTTTTCTATACACATGAGTATTCGTACATAGATTCTGGACAGACCTTGAAAACCTTATAAATGATAAATGTCCACTATCTTCTAGCATGATATTCAGTGAAAGTTTTGTTGCATTTGGTGTGGATTATAGTTTTAAGACTGACATTCTTACTAGACTTTGTAATCCTTTTTGCTAAACAATATATCTTTAAATGTAAAATAAACAGTATGCTTCCAGTAGGTTTTTGCTTTATAAATGACCTGAAATACTTTAAAATCGAAGAACATATAGGAAAGTCGTGGGTAAAGAATCGAAAACAATAAAGAATGGCTTTTATTGATTTTTCGACTCAAATATTCGAATCCAATCATACCCAAAACGGTTAGTTGTGTGTGATTTACATTTTTTTCCCCCTTTTTTATTTATTAGTTTTTTTACGGGGCAGTACGATCTACTGAAGCTTGTGCTATCGACAAAAAAGTGGGTGTAGGCACTGCAGTGCTTGTCGTGGGGGTGGGGCGAAGATACATACCTAGAATTTTTTTAACCATAGCCCAACATGTTTAAAAAGTGGATTTTGTTTAATTAAAGTGTTTTGTTGGGGTGTGGTTTTGGGGGGTGTGTGTGGGTGTGTGTGGTGTGTGTGTGTGTTGGGGTGTGTGTGCAGGGTTTTTCCCGGCGCGCGCGCGCGCATGTGTGTGTGTGTTGTGGTGTGTGGTGGTGGGTGTGGTGTGTGTGTGTGTGGGTGTTGTGGGTGTGTGTGTGGTGTGTGTGTGTGTGGGTAAAAATTTGCCCGTAACTTTTTGTTGAATTATTTCTTGTTTTTATTTCTTTTTTTTCTAAATCTATGAAAATTGAAAATCATGTCAAATTTTTTAAAATAAGAAAGTAAATATATACTTTTTTAAAAAAAGAAGGGGCAATGAGGAGGAGAGAGAGAGAAAGAAGAGAGAGAAGAGAGAGAGAGAAAAGAGAAAAAAATAAAATGAAATTTGCAATATTAGGACTTGGCCCCCAAAGGAGGGGTAAAGACAAAATAAACATTTTAGACATCACCATGTCAAAGGGGGGAGAGAGGGGGAGAAAAGAGAGGGGGGGAAGAGAAAGAGGGGGAGAGGGGAGGCATACTTTGCCTAAGACCCACACACACACACAAAACACACACCCCCACACACCACCACCACACACACACACACACACCGTTTCACCCACACTGCCACACCCGTCGCACCTCTAATCACACACAATGCATACACGGTAAACCCCAACCCCCCCACACCACACTCTCACACACACAAACACGCGCGTACACCGACTTACATCCGCCGCAAACATGCAAGCTAAAAACAAACAACACAAACACACAACACAACACACACACACACACACCCTGGACCAAACCCCCCCCACAAGTCTCACCCCCAAAACACACAACCCCCGCTTAAAAAGACACTCACACAAACGCAAAAATATACCACTTTCCTCCCTCTCTCTCTCCTCTCCTCTCCACACACACACACACACACACACACACACACAACACACATACACACCCAAACACACCCCCCGCGCGGCGCGCGCGCGCGCGGCCACCCACACAAAACACACCAAAACCACCCCTTAAAAAAAACACACAAAAACCCCCAAACCCACAAAAACCCACCCAAAACAACAAACAACACACACACACACCACCACCCACACAAACCAAAAACCACAACCCCACACACACACACACCACACCCCACACACACACGTGCGGGGAACAAAATTTTGTCAAATCGGTTGATAGCATTTCCCGCAGGGGGTTCTTGACGGTTTTCCAAAGCCTGACAAAGGTTTTTTTTGTCCGCCCGCTAACAGGCAATGCGTTTTGCCCATGGCTAAAAAAGGTCAATACCGATCTAATTTTTTATCGTG
>JAMYXO010005295.1:7500-15743 GCA_033310375.1 Conus canariensis
GATAGAATAGAGATAGGTCGATAGTTAGAAGGATCAGACATATTTCCTGATTTGTACAATGGTATGACTTTAGTTTGTTTAAAAGCATCAGGAAAGCAATGCTTATCAATGCAGAGATTATAAATATATGTGAGAGTTTCTGCTATAATAGATGCTGATAGCTTAAGAATTTTCCCGTCAATTCCATCAATTCCACGAGTTGCTGTCTGTTTTAACCGTCTAAGAGAAGAGAAAACTTCGTGGACATCCATGGCACTAATATCCAAAGCTGAATGGATGTTCTTCTGGTGGCAGTATTTCAGTAATTCTTGTAGATCGTTACGTTTTGATTCATCGTTTCGTATGATTTGATTTGCTATACTTGCAAAATGGGCGTTCAGTTCACTTGCAGATATGTCTTTTGTTAAGTTTAATACAGGGTCAGAATTTTTCTTGGTTAAGCCATGTATAGCTTTCCAAATAGATTTACTGTCTTTCTTTCTATTAATAAGGTCCAAGAAATATTTCCTTTTCTCTGATCGTATTAGGGAGGTCACCTTATTTCTGTACTTTTTGAATTCTTCGCGAGAGCCATTTTTTAACAGATAATCCCTTTGGTATATAGTGTCCTGTATTTCTTTTGTAAGCCAAGGTGGTTTTATCCGATGTTTTACTCTTTTAGTTTGAAGAGGGGCATGCTTATTGTATACGTCATGGAAGATGTTATACCATACTTGCAGAGCTTGATTGGGGTCAGTATACTGATTCACGTCATTTAAAGGGGAATTTAAAAGATCTGAGAGAAATTTGTCACGATCAAATTTAGAAAAGTTCCTGAATGTAATCGTTTTATGATTTAACTTGGGTATTTGGACACCCTTTTTGGTCCACGTAAAACAAATCGGAAAATGGTCACTGCAGCCATAAGCAGGAGCAACTGATTCTACTATTGTTTCTGAATTGGTAACATATATATGATCTATTAATGTTTCAGAAGAATTGGTTACACGGGTAGCTGATTTTATTAATTGTGTCAAACCAAATGATTCAAAAGTTTGAGTCCAGTGATTATCAGTTTTGAATAAATCAATATTAAAATCACCTAATATTATGACATCTTTGTAATTATCATTAGCATTTTCCAACATTAAAATGAAGCGGTCGATCCAGTCGACATGTTCGGCTGGATTCCTGTATAGAAAACATAGAGGTATGGGCTTGTTATACTTCAGTTGTATTTCGATCCAAATAGTTTCTACGTGATGCTGTTCAAGGTAATCAATTCTTTCAACTTTAATTGACTGATGGACATACACTATAATGCCAGTTTCTTTTTTTTTGAATGGGGTCTTTACGAATTATATTATAGCCTGGAATTGAAAGGTCACTATTAGATATGAAAGGAGATAAATGGGATTCTGAAAAACCAAATATGTGAAAATGTTTGCCCAAATTTGATAATATGGATGATATTTCAGTAATCTTATTTATAACATGATTAATATTTAGATGCCCCACTCTAAGTCCATCCTCGGTTAGCCAGGGGCTACCACGTTCTGACATTATACAGGCCAACAAGGAAAACACGATCCACTATACAAGTGAGAAAAAATACAAAGATCAGTGAATACTGTGACGCAAACAACAATACAAATTACAAAGCAGCAATAAACAAAGCGCTGAAAGAAATCCCAGCAGTAACAAAGGCAAAATATGAATGCAAAAGACAAAGTGAAGTATTCTCCAAATAAACACAAGCGCAATTATCAGTCTGTTTCGCTCCTATCAATTCACAGACCACTGTCAAAACCTCGGTAGCAAGTCAAACAAGTGAGAAAAAGATACAAAGATCAGTGAATACTGCAACGCAAACAACAATACAAATTTCAAAGCAGCAATAAACAAAGCGCTGAAAGAAATCCCAGCAGTAACAAAGGCAAAATATCAATGCAAAAGACAAAACGAGACCAGTCAAAACCTCGGTAGCAAGTCAAGCAAGAAATCATGCCGAGCCCGGTGATGTCATTTACACACACACACACACACACACACACACACACACATACACACACACACACACACACACACACACACACACGCACACATCACGCGCCGTACGTGTAAGCACGTATGGGTTGAATACATTTCTAAGCTTACACATTGGCACAGGCATTTCTATTCTTAGACACAGGAGTGAATATAAATCATGTGGAAACATAAACCCACATACATATTTATTACCCCTTTCCACCCCCACCCCAACCCCTTCCATCGCACCCCTCTCTCTCTCTCTCTCTCTCTCTCTCTCTCTCTCTCTCTCTCTCTCTCTCTCTCTCTCTCTCCGCATATACTCCCATGGTAATAAATCTTAAATAAATGTTAGCGAACCGCCCAGAGAACGTGGACAAACGAGTCACAAGACGAAACACAACTAGTTTCGACCTCTTAGGTCTTCATCAGGTGAGACATTAACGAATAAAACAATGAAAATTCACTTAGCTTTGATCGCTTCAGATCACTTGGTAGGGTTCAGCGCAAGGAAGAAGGCGTTGAATGAGAACGAGGCTGTTGGAAGGGAAATAGTGAGCGAGTCAAAGTCGTAATGAAGATAATAATATTACTGATAGGAATACTAATAATGGTCAAAATACTGAGAAAAAAAAAAAAAAAGGGACAAGATTACTACCAATCTGTGTCAATAAGTATGGGTATGGGAGAAAGGAGAGTGGGTTAGAGGATTCTTAAACAGCAGGGTTGCCGTGGCAACAGTCCCAGAGGCGAAGGCGATGGTGATGTCAATGCCAGTGGTAGTATCAATACTAGCAATAGTATTACTGAATGATACTGCTAACAACGATAGTGAAGGTTAAGGTAATGAAAGCATGATACAGAAATATATTTAGAAAATACAATTTTTATAATAATCAAATAAATAAATAAATGAAACATTAAAAATAATAATAAATTAAAAAATCAGTAAATAATAATAATAATAATTAAAAAAAATAATAAAAAATAATAATAATAATAATGATAATAAATGCATAAACAAGATAGCTATAAGTTGTGTGAGGTGAATAGTGGGAGATAAGGTAGTATGTGTGTGTGTGGTGGGAGGATATTATGGGCTGAGATAGAAGTGGTGGGTTGGTACATGTTACTTTAAGGTGTAGATGCTATGAGGGTGGAGGGAAGAAGGGGATGGGTTTACGTACTAACTGGGGGAGGGGGGGGGGGGGCAACATATTCACACCTATACACAATCTCTCTCTCTCTCTCTCCCCCCCTCCTCCCTTTCACGACCAACGATAAAGGAGCCAGCATTCTATTTATTATGTGTGTGTGTATGTGTGAGTGTGAGTGTGTGTGTGTGTGTGTGTGTGTGTGTGTGTGTGTGTGTGTGTGTGTGTGTGTGTGTGTGTGTGTGTTCCATTTGTAATATCAGCCTTATTCATTGGTTACCCCCACCTCCACCCCCAGCAACCGCCATATCCACCAACACCCCTACACACACCATTACTAGGGCAGGGGGAGGGGGGAGTAAGTCGATTGATGTAGCAAATGGAGAGACTCAGAGAGTGTAGGAAAAGGGAAGATGATGATAGCTGCAACCTATGTCTGAGGTAAACAGAGGGAGGTAGGGTGGTATGGGTGTGTGTAGGTGGGGGATATTTCAGGCTGGAGCTGCAGAGATGGAATGGTACATACTACTTTTGGACGTTGATGCCATGAGGGTGGACGGTGCCCAGTTTGGCAATGAGATGAGATTCCTGCATAAGGCGTTCCAAGCTGTCACTCTTAGATTGCCAAAGTGCCAAGACTTTGACATGGTTGATGTTGTGTTGGGCATGGTTGAAGTGTAGAGCGACTGGTTTAGGCCGATGGTGGCGGATGTCGGCCAGGTGTTCAGAGATGCACGTCTCAAGTGTGCGAGATGTCTCACCTACATAGATCTTACCGCACAGCTGACAGTGGATGGCATACACAATGTTGTGGCTCTGGCAGGAGAAAGTGCGTTTAATAGTGAAAGAGCCTGTGGGGCCATGTAGGATGGTGTCTGGTTTGGTGAGAGAGCAGATTTTGCAGTTGGGTTTTGAGCAGGGGAAAGTACCTGGTGGCTTAGGTGTTGAGATTTTGTTCAGCTTAGAGCGCACCAGTAGGTCGTTGAGGTTTTTGTCACGTTTGAAAGTGATCATTGGTGTGGTCTCAAAGGCAGGTTTATGGTTTTCTACTATGTGCCAGTTAGACTTCAGGATCCTGCAGATGGGCAGATTGTGAGGATGGAAGAGAAGGCAGGCAGTGGGTCTGTCTGTCTCTTTGGGAGGTTTAGTTTCCAGAGTAGATGTTCTGGATTTAGCTGCAGTGCGGCTGAGAGCATCACTGATGACGGCACTAGGGTATCCACGGTTGGTGAAAAAATCAGACATTTTGGCTGCTTGTATAGTGAAATCCTCTTCGCTAGAGCACAGTCTGCGTAGGCGAAGGAATTCAGAATATGGAATGCTATTTTTAGTGGACTGGTGGTGGGAAGATGTGTAGTCCAGGTATGAGTGCGCATCAGTAGGTTTGTAGAAGACTGAGGTTTGAAGCAGTCCATCTTTGAGGGAGATAGTGATGTCCAGGAAATTAACTGACTGTGAAATGGTGTAGGTCAGCTGGATGGATGGATGGAAGGTCTGTGCAAAGTTGAGGAAATTCTGGAGGTCATGTTCTGGCATGGATGTGGCTCCCAATCCATCATCTATGTATCTTTTGTAGAGCTCTGGTGTTGGGCCTGTGTAAGAGGTTAGTAGGCGGTGTTCTAGGTGTCCCATGAAGAGGCAGGCATAGGATGGTCCCATTTTGGTTCCCATAGCAACACCACTGATTTGTGAGAATGTGTGGTTGTTGAATTCAAAAGTATTGAGGGTGAGGACTAATTCTGCAAGTCTGACTAGTGTAGCTGTGGGAGGGTGTTGTTGGTTGGGGGGCCGTTTGTTAAGAAAGAATGCGAGGGCCTTCAGTCCATCAGCATGAGGGATGGAAGTGTAGAGAGAGACGACATCAAGGGTAAAGAGGAGGCTGGGTTTGAAAGTGGGATCTGTGTTGTATGAATTAATCATGTTGAGTGTGTGTGTAGTGTCTTTGAGGTATGTGGGGAGGCCTTGTACTATGGGTTGGAGGAGAGAGTCTAAGTACTGTGAAATGTGTTCTGTAGGGCAGCTGCATGCAGATACTATGGGTCTGCCGGGAGTATTGGTTTTGTGTATTTTAGGGAGCAGGTAGAAGGTGGGTTGTTTGGTGTCCTCATAATGACAGACACCAAACAACCCACCTTCTACCTGCTCCCTAAAATACACAAAACCAATACTCCCGGCAGACCCATAGTATCTGCATGCAGCTGCCCTACAGAACACATTTCACAGTACTTAGACTCTCTCCTCCAACCCATAGTACAAGGCCTCCCCACATACCTCAAAGACACTACACACACACTCAACATGATTAATTCATACAACACAGATCCCACTTTCAAACCCAGCCTCCTCTTTACCCTTGATGTCGTCTCTCTCTACACTTCCATCCCTCATGCTGATGGACTGAAGGCCCTCGCATTCTTTCTTAACAAACGGCCCCCCAACCAACAACACCCTCCCACAGCTACACTAGTCAGACTTGCAGAATTAGTCCTCCCCTCAATACCTTTGAATTCAACAACCACACATTCTCACAAATCAGTGGTGTTGCTATGGGAACCAAAATGGGACCATCCTATGCCTGCCTCTTCATGGGACACCTAGAACACCGCCTACTAACCTCTTACACAGGCCCAACACCAGAGCTCTACAAAAGATACATAGATGATGGATTGGGAGCCACATCCATGCCAGAACATGACCTCCAGAATTTCCTCAACTTTGCACAGACCTTCCATCCATCCATCCAGCTGACCTACACCATTTCACAGTCAGTTAATTTCCTGGACATCACTATCTCCCTCAAAGATGGACTGCTTCAAACCTCAGTCTTCTACAAACCTACTGATGCGCACTCATACCTGGACTACACATCTTCCCACCACCAGTCCACTAAAAATAGCATTCCATATTCTGAATTCCTTCGCTTACGCAGACTGTGCTCTAGCGAAGAGGATTTCACTATACAAGCAGCCAAAATGTCTGATTTTTTCACCAACCGTGGATACCCTAGTGCCGTCATCAGTGATGCTCTCAGCCGCACTGCAGCTAAATCCAGAACATCTACTCTGGAAACTAAACCTCCCAAAGAGACAGACAGACCCACTGCCTGCCTTCTCTTCCATCCTCACAATCTGCCCATCTGCAGGATCCTGAAGTCTAACTGGCACATAGTAGAAAACCATAAACCTGCCTTTGAGACCACACCAATGATCACTTTCAAACGTGACAAAAACCTCAACGACCTACTGGTGCGCTCTAAGCTGAACAAAATCTCAACACCTAAGCCACCAGGTACTTTCCCCTGCTCAAAACCCAACTGCAAAATCTGCTCTCTCACCAAACCAGACACCATCCTACATGGCCCCACAGGCTCTTTCACTATTAAACGCACTTTCTCCTGCCAGAGCCACAACATTGTGTATGCCATCCACTGTCAGCTGTGCGGTAAGATCTATGTAGGTGAGACATCTCGCACACTTGAGACGCGCATCTCTGAACACCTGGCCGACATCCGCCACCATCGGCCTAAACCAGTCGCTCTACACTTCAACCATGCCCAACACAACATCAACCATGTCAAAGTCTTGGCACTTTGGCAATCTAAGAGTGACAGCTTGGAACGCCTTATGCAGGAATCTCATCTCATTGCCAAACTGGGCACCGTCCACCCTCATGGCATCAACGTCCAAAAGTAGTATGTACCATTCCATCTCTGCAGCTCCAGCCTGAAATATCCCCCACCTACACACACCCATACCACCCTACCTCCCTCTGTTTACCTCAGACATAGGTTGCAGCTATCATCATCTTCCCTTTTCCTACACTCTCTGAGTCTCTCCATTTGCTACATCAATCGACTTACTCCCCCCTCCCCCTGCCCTAGTAATGATGTGTGTAGGGGTGTTGGTGGATATGGCGGTTGCTGGGGGTGGAGGTGGGGGTAACCAATGAATAAGGCTGATATTACAAATGGAACACACACACACACACACACACACACACACACACACACACACACACACACACACACACACACACACACACACTCACACTCACACATACACACACACATAATAAATAGAATGCTGGCTCCTTTATCGTTGGTCGTGAAAGGGAGGGGGGGGGGGGGGGGGAGAGAGAGAGAGAGAGAGAGATTGTGTATAGGTGTGAATATGTTGCCCCCCCCCCCCTCCCCCAGTTAGTACGTAAACCCATCCCCTTCTTCCCTCCACCCTCATAGCATCTACACCTTAAAGTAACATGTACCAACCCACCACTTCTATCTCAGCCCATAATATCCTCCCACCACACACACACATACTACCTTATCTCCCACTATTCACCTCACACAACTTATAGCTATCTTATTTATGCATTTATTATCATTATTATTATTTTTTTTTTATTATTTTTTTAAAATTATTATTATTATTATTTACTGATTTTTTAATTTATTATTATTTTTAATGTTTCATTTATTTATTTATTTGATTATTATAAAAATTGTATTTTCTAAATATATTTCTGTATCATGCTTTCATTACCTTAACCTTCACTATCGTTGTTAGCAGTATCATTCAGTAATACTATTGCTAGTATTGATACTACCACTGGCATTGACATCACCATCGCCTTCGCCTCTGGGACTGTTGCCACGGCAACCCTGCTGTTTAAGAATCCTCTAACCCACTCTCCTTTCTCCCATACCCATACTTATTGACACAGATTGGTAGTAATCTTGTCCCTTTTTTTTTTTTTTTCTCAGTATTTTGACCATTATTAGTATTCCTATCAGTAATATTATTATCTTCATTACGACTTTGACTCGCTCACTATTTCCCTTCCAACAGCCTCGTTCTCATTCAACGCCTTCTTCCTTGCGCTGAACCCTACCAAGTGATCTGAAGCGATCAAAGCTAAGTGAATTTTCATTGTTTTATTCGTTAATGTCTCACCTGATGAAGACCTAAGAGGTCGAAACTAGTTGTGTTTCGTCTTGTGACTCGTTTGTCCACGTTCTCTGGGCGGTTCGCTAACATTTATTTAAGATTTGTTTAGATTTCCGCCTGCAGTCCTCTCGCTTTG
>JAMYXO010005296.1:0-15740 GCA_033310375.1 Conus canariensis
AAAAAAAACCCCCCACACAAAAAAAAAACAAACAACAAAAAAACAAAAAACCTGGAAAAAATTTACACAAACGGAGCCCAAAATGGGCCCCCCTTTCATCCAAACCCCAAATTTTCAAAAATTAAAAAAAGGGGGTTAAGATTTGGAAAATGCTTTGGGGAAACTTTTTGTCGGGGGGTGTTGGGGAGGAGATAGTTTTTAAAATAGGAAAAAATCCCCAAAAAGAAAATCCCGAGATTGAAAATGTCCACCCCCTTCCACAACGGGATTGTAAAATTTTTTGTGGAATTTTTTTTAAAAGAAAGCTTTAAATTTAAGCCTTTAAAAGGGGGAGAACCCCCTTTTTTTCCCAAAAAATTTTTGTTTTCCGTTTTAATTTGTTTTTTGTTTTAAAAATTTTTTTAATTTGAATGGACGATTTGATTGGGCGGTTTGATTTCTGGTTTTTTAAAAAAGGGAGCTAAAAGAAGAATCTTGTGCATTTTTTTTAAGGTTCCTGAACTTTTTAAAAAGGGTTTTTAAAAAAAAAACTCAAAAAAAAGACTCTTTTTAAAAAGTCCATAGGTTCGTGGGGACCTTTCCAAAAAGGGATTTTTTTAAAATGGACAGAATTTTTCAAATTTTTTTGGGTCCCTTTGGGCAGTTCTGGGCTGCCCAATTTATTTTTCCCACAATCCCACAGTGTGACGGGAAAACCACAAAAAATCAAATGTTATCCCCCTAAAAATCTAAAAAATGGAAAAAGAATTTTTTTTTTTTGGTGATTTAAACTCGGCCCGAGGTTTGGGAACAATTTGATTTTCCCTTGCTTGAAGAAAATTTTGGAAAAACAACAAAAAAAATTTTCTAGAAAAACACGTTTGGGAAATTTAATAATATAATCAGCCATTAGAATTGATTTTTTGGCCGTTTTAAAAGACAGAGAACCCCTTTTTCCCAAGATAAATTTTTTATTCTTTCAAAGGAATAAAAAACCGGAACCAGCATTCCTTTAATTTGGGATCCGTCTGTATAAACTTTTTAAGTGATTTTTAAAAATATCAGTCCAAAAAAGTGACCCCTTGGCCCTTTGCACCCCAAGGGCTTTATTATTTTTTATTCTTAATTTGTGTTTTGTGTGTGTGTGGGGTGTGTGTGTGTTTTGTTTTGTGTTTTGTGTTTGTGTGTGTGTATTTGTGGAAGGTTTTCTGTTGAAATAACAAAGGGCCAGGGGGAGGGTTGGAAAACATAAGAATGGATTTTTTTTTGACCTGCTTTTCATAAATTAAAAATGTTTTTTGGGCCAGAGCGGGGACCCCGTTCGTTTTGTGTGACGGGAGGAGGTGGAACGGGGTTTAGTCCTAGTTGGGTGGTACGCAGGAAAAATTTCTTTAATCTTAATGTAACAGAGTGACTTCAAATTCAAGTTTTTTCCAAACCTTTCCCCAAATAGTGGGGGAATGGCAAATCGGGTAAAAGTATTCGAAAGATTTTTTTTCCGGGATTGTGAAACTATTCGGGAATGGTCTACGAAATTCTTTTCCAGGCTCATCACTAAAGAGTGCTTGTGCCCCCGGGCGACGAACTAGTCAAGAGGAGTTGGTGGGGAATATAGATAAAGTGATAAAAGTTGAATTACTTTTAAAAACTTTAAATTCACTGTAACAGATTTCAAAAATGAATAAAAGAAGAACACTTACAATAAGACAAAGGAAAAATTTGTCCCTCTGGACCAGTCCCCACGCAAAGTTTTCCATCATAGTGTTTGGGCATTCAGCATATGTGAGATCCGATGTAGGCCCAAATTTTTTAATGGACATGTCTTGTAAAAAATCTTTCGGAATGCGGGGAGGGGTTCCCTCCGCTGGGGTGGTCGGCCGTCCCCTAGACGGGCGGAAAAAAAAAGGAGAAAGAGGAGAGAAGGGGGGATGGGAGACAGAAAAAGAAAAGACACGAAAGAGAAAGACGGAGACGCCCAGGTGTTTCCAAAAAACCAAAAAACGTTGATATGAATCAAGGTTTTAACATACGTTTCGATTCGTCCCATATCACGTAACGGGAGAGGGGGGGGAGGGGGAGGTCTTACTAGTGACTGCGACAGTTCGCGGGGGAAGATTTAGAAAAAAACCGGCACGAACTTCACCCACAAAATTTGGTAATTGCTCCCCCTTAAATTTGGCAAACTTCCTTCTGCTTTTCAGCCCTCCTTATTCCTCACCCAAAAATTCTAGGGCATTTACATTTTCTTAAAAAAGGGTCACTTAATTTTTAAAAAACAAAGGTTTTTTAATAACAAAAACAAGCAGGTTCCTTAACAAAAAAAGATTTTCGTAATAACAAATACAAAAGGTTTTACAACGGGGGGAAGATTAAAAAAATAAAAAAAACCCTTAAAAAAAGGAAAAGGAAAATTGTCCCTTGTGCCCCAAATTTTTGCCAAACCTTTTTTTCCTTTTACTATTTTAAAACAAAAAATTTTAGCAATTTTTTTTTCCAAAAGGGATTAAAAAATTTTTAAGGGAAAAACAATTTTTCTTTTTAAAAAAGGGGAATCGGGGAATTTCTCCCCCCCCCAAAAAAGGTTTCCCGGCCTCCCCAAAAAAAAACCAAAAAAAAAAAAAAAAAAGGGAAAATGGGAAAAGACGGGAAAAAAGGAAAAAACCCCAAAAAGGGCAAAGAGGGAAAAACCCCGGTGTTTTCCCCCGCTTTTGATTTTTTTGGATTTTTTAACAATTTGGGTTTTCTTTTTATTTTTTTTAAGGGGGCCCGGAGAGGATTCTTTTTTAGTCCCCTGCAGAAAATTCCTAAAAATTTAAAAATCCGGCCGTTTACCCCAAAGAATTGTTCGGTTTTTGGAAATCCCATTTCAAAAAATGTCAAACCCCCCCAAAAAATTTTTTGGTACGCCACGCCAAATTTATTCCCTTTTTCTTACCGGAATAAAAAACGTATTGGGTTTTTACATTTAACTTTAAAAAGGGTTTTTTTGGCTTTTATAAAAACAAAGGATTCACATTAAATTTTAACAAAAAAAGGGGCAGGCCCTTTTTTTAAAAACCCAAAAACCAAAACTGGTTTCCCCAATCCCTCCCTGGGCACCCGGGGGGGGCTTAAATTTGGGGATTAACCAAAAAAAATGGTTTACTTTTTTCTCGTGTTTTTCCACTTTAACCCCCCCAAAATAAAAGGGTTTCCCCCCTTTAACAAAAAAACCCAAGGGGTTTTCCCGTTTCCTAAAATTTTCCTTACACTGTTAAAAACCTTTTCCGGGGGTTTGCTAATGGAAAAAAGGAGGAAATCCAACACCATTTTTTCCTTTTTAAACCAAATAAGTCAATTTGTTGGGTGCTTTTTCTTTTTTTAAAGGGAAAATTTATGAGGGGGAACTTAAAAAGTAAGTAAAAACTCCCTAAAACCTGGCAGAAAAAAGGTTTGGCAAAAAAGTAAAAGGTGGGAAAGTTTCCGGGGAAAAAAAACCCAACAAAAGGGTGGGAAGGGGGGAAAATTTTTTTTGCCTTAAGGGGGGGTTTTCCCGGGGAAAAGGAGGAAACGGGGGGCCCGACCCAAAAAAGCCCAACGGGGTTTTTCGCCCGGGATGAGATTCGGGGGGGGCTGGGTTTCCCCAAAACTTCCAAAAAAAAGGAACCAGTTTTCCCCCCCTTGACCGGACCCCCTAACCAGGGTTTTGAAGGTTTTTTTTTTCAAATCCCGGACGTGGATGTAGGGCCCCCCGGCCTTTTTTGTAAGAGGTTGTTTTAAAAAAAAAGGGACAATTTTTTTCCTTGCCCCAACGCTTTTCGATTTTGGGGGGGCTTTTTGCCCCAATTTAAAAAAATTGCAATGCCTTTCCCTGAAACCCCCCAAGGCCCTTGGGGGCGGGGGACCCCACGAAAAAACCCCCCCGCAACCACCCACCCCCCCCCCAACCTTTTAAACCCCCAATTCCCCTTCCCTTTACACCATACACACGCCGGGGTGCCTCCGGGGGAAGGGCTGGCCAAAAATTGGTTGTGGGGTGCTCAAAGGGAATTGGCCCCTGGTACCCAACCGAAAAATTTTAAATTGGTAAACCTTTTGGAGAATTTTAAGGGTTGGGCCCTGTTTTTCCCAAAAAACATCCCAAAATTTTATAAAAAGAAAAAGGAAAAGAAAAAAAAAAAAGGGTTATTTTAAAATTTATGTGTGGTGCTCGTTGGGTGTTTTTTGCGGAAACCCGGCAAAACAACGGTTTTAAGTTGCCTGTTCCCCTTCAAAAAAGGAAAACCCCCATAAGGCAATAAAAAATTAAAGAGGCGATTTTTTGTTTCACGGGGGATTTTTTTAACCCCCAGAAAAAAATCAATGTGGGGTAAAAGGTTCCCTGTTAAACCGGTTTACCCCACCCGGGAAAAACAAAATTCTTTTATGCCCGCCCTTTTTTTCCCCCTTGAAAATCTTTGCTGGGGGCCTGGGTCAGGGGTTCACCCTCAAAATCTCCTTATTCGTTCCCTTTAAAGATTTATGCTGAACCCCCTGTTCCTCGCTACTGTGTTTGTTGCTGCGTTTGTTTGGGTTTTTTCTGTTCCTGTTCCCTTTGCTTTTTTGGGGATTTTCCCTTTTTGTTTGTTGTTCCCAATTTTGTGCCTGTGTTGCTCCTCCTGTTTGGGTCATGCTCAACTTTTTGTTTCGCTTGTTTTCAAAATTGCTGCTATTTTGCTGTTTTGGTTTTTTTGGGTTACTGTTTTCCCCCCAACTTTTTCTCCCCTTGCTGCGGCTGGGGTTTTTGGACTGCTAAACTTTTTTACTCCCTCTCTGTGTTTTGCCTGCTTGCTGCTGCGGTTCCTTTTTCCCCTCCCCCTTTCCTACTGTGCAAAATAAAAGGTTGGGGGCTACGGCACTGCTGCCAAAACTTTTCCCCATTGCTCCCCTGTTTTGTTGCTTTTTTGCTTAGGCAAAAAAAAAAAAAAAAAAAAATTACAAATTAAATTTTTAAAAAAGTCCCAAAACCACCCCCCACCCCCCTGTTCCCAATACATTCCATTAAAAAACAACTACGATTGCTTAAAAAATACGCTAAAAAACCACTGCCGCTGTTTCCCCCCCCGCCCCCCGGGGGTTTTTCCCCCCTCCCCCCCCCTATTTACTCTACTTTTTTTACTTTTTTTTACAAACCTACTATTTGCTGCGGCGGGTTTTGCTGCGGGGCTTGTTTTGCTTTTTGGCTTGCTACTATTTTTTTTTTCCCCTTTTTTTTTAAACCTTCGCTTCTTTTTTTTTGGTTCCCTTCTTTCTTTTTTTCCTCTTCTTTTCCCTTTTTCCATCTTTTCCTTTTCCCCTTTTCTTTTTTCTTCTTTTTCCTTCTTCTTCCTTTTTCTTCTTCTTTTTTTCCTAATTCTTCTTCTTCTTCTTTTTTTCTTCTTTTTTCTTTTCTTCTTTTTTTTCTTTGTCGCCCCGGCCTTTCGTCGTCGCCCGCTTTCGGTCGTCTTTTTTGTCGCCCGTCGTCGGTCATCGTTTTTTGTCATCGGGGGCTCGTCGCCCGCCCATTGTGTCATCGTCATTGTCTTTTTGTGGGTCTTTCTTCTTTTTCCATCTTCTTTCTTTTCCCTTTTGACACTTTTCCCCTTTTTGGGCCCCAAAATCTTACTGAATTTTTTTTTGGGGGGGGGGGGAAAATGGGTTTTGAAAATTTGAAAGGCTTGCGTGTGTTTGGGAGGGGAAAGGGGAAGGGAGGGGGGAAGGGGGTGGGGGAAAAAGGAAAATTTTTCCTTTTGAGCACCGGGGAGCCCCTTTCCACAGTAATTTTGGGGGGTTGGAAGGGGGAAAAAGGTGGGGGGGGAAAAAAGAGATTTTTCAAATTAAAAGCTTTTTCCTTAAGCCCCCAAAAATTTGGTAATGTTTACGGTCTTTTACCAGGACACCCCAAAAGGTTCATCGACTGGGGCACTTAAAGGGGAAAGTGATAAATTAGCTTTTTAAGAATGCCCCTTAAATAAAAGAAATGGTGTTTAAAAAGAAAACAAAAGCCCAATAAATTAAATACCCTGCTTTTTTTTTACCCTTATTGCTAAAAAATTGAGCAGGGCATGGGGCAGAATCAATTCATTTGAGATTCGAAGATGAAGTAAATTGGGAAAAAAAATGGATTTCCCGACACCAAATGACAAAACCCCCGGAAAAAAGAAACTACCCTTTTTAATGAAAGATCAAAGACTTTTTTAGAGTAGTGCGCCGGGTTTGCTGAAATCCAGGGTCCAATATTTTAAATAAATCCTTTGGCAAAATTTTTTCTTTCCTTAGGGATGTATGCGTGGTACGGGCCTTTGCGGAGTGTCGTCTGTCCCGCGTGTTTTTGCCAAAGGGGGCGCGCGGGGCGCGGGGTTGTGTGTGTGTGCGTGCGTGCTTTGCGGGTGCATGCCTTTGCTTTTGAGTAAAGTGTCGGGGTTTTTTCCTTTGTGTTTTTGTGTGGTTGTTTTGTGTGTTTTTGTGTGTGTGTTTTTGGGGGAAGAGGGAGTAAAGTTTTTTTGTAAAAAAAGTCTAAGGCATAATAAGTCAAGGAAAAAAAGGGCCCTTGTGGGTGGGCCAAGGATTTCTGCGTTAATTAGAATGATAAAGGGGGAAAAAAAAAATTTTGGGCCCAGAAGGTTTTGGTGAATGCAGAGTTTGGTTAAATTTTTGAAAAAGGGCTTTAAAAAGACAGAATGGTGGGGGGAAAATTATCCAGATCGGGGGAAAGGAAAAAGGGGAGGGGGGGGAAAATTAAAAAACAGGTAAAGAAAAAAGGTGGGGAAGGGGACGCTCTTTTGGACCATCTTTCCCTTTTTTCCCTGGCCCCCCTCCCTTCAGTTCCCCCCCCACCGTTTGGCTCTTTTTTTGGGGGGAAACACAAATCTGAAAAACGCTTTTGGAAAAGCCCAGGGGGGAAAAAAGTCCCCCAAAAAAACGATTTTTTTAAGAACCCCGTCATCAGATAATATTTGTAAAATTGCCACCATAGTTCTTTTTTTCCCCTTTTTTCCAAACACCCCCCCCCCACCCCACCACCCCACAACCCTTTCCCCTACCTTTTTCCCTGCTCCAACCCCTTGTGTAGATCATTCGTTTAAACATACCTTACTCCCCCTTTAAATCACACTCACACCCCACCCCACCCTTCCCAAACACTCTCTTCCCTTGCCCAACGGCAAATTGCGAAATTTTTTTTTGTGAACGCTTTTTCTTGTTTAAAACAACAAAAATTAAGATCAGTGCCCCCTCCTCCCCTTTCCCTACTTTCCCTTTCCCGTTTTTTTCAAGCCCCTAACACCCTTTCCGCCCCCCCCCCCGGATCCCGGGCCCCCATCAGTTTTCCCCCCAACACGTTTTGTCGCCGACTGTAACCCCTCGAGGAGGATTTTGGAAAAAAACCCCTCCCCCCCCAACCCCCCCAGGGAAAAAAAAGGGGACCCTCCCCTGATAGAAAAAAGTTTTTTGCAATTTACACCCTTTGGGCCCGGGTTTTAGATGTCGAAATTTTAGGGTTAAAAAAGTGTGCAATATATTAGTTTTAGTTGTCAAAAAATTTTTAAAAATTTGGTTTCCCAAAATTGTGCAAAAATTTTTTTGTACTGAGTCATAGAAATTTGGGTTTCCCTCTTTCAAGGGGGTTTTGTTTTCACCCAGTCTGTTGTTTCCCTCCCAGAAAAGATTAGAAACCTGCCCTGTTTTTAAGAAACTTGGAACAGAGATGGAATGGGGCCCCCATCAACAAAACCTGCCCAAATGTGGTTTTGACAAAATTGATTTTGGAAAATACAGGACTTTCTTTTTTTTGGCCCTTTTGTTTTTTTTTTCTCCAAAAAAAAAAAAAAAACGGGAGAACAGACAGAGAGAGAAGAGACAGAGAGGGGGGGAGGGTGCGCTGAGCGCGTAAGACGGGACATTCCATTAATATCAATGTTATCTCAAAAGAAAAAAAAAGAAAAGAAATATGAAAAAGGGTGATGGAGGTATTTTTGTCTGTCCTACACAATCAAGGGAAGGGAGGGGGGTGGGGGGGGGTGGGAAAAACGGGGTTGTTGGGTTACGGGGTTGTATTCATACCCTCACTAGTCCGCTTCATGGCCCTCAGATATTCCTTTCCCCCGTCGGCCACTCCAGCCCGACGCTTGTTTATCTTGCAAATTTTCCCCGGGGCCCCTCCCTCGGCCCTTTTGTTGGGGGTAGCCCGTTTCCTTTTTTTCTCCATTTTTTTTTCGTCTCTTTCTCTTTTTCATTCTTTCTCCGCCCCCCTTCCCTTCCAACCCCCGGTACCGTTTTCGGTTCATGGTTCCCGAAAATCTTTTCCCTTTCTCCTTTTTTTACATTTTTCTTTTTTTTTTTTTTTTTTTTTTTTCTTTTTTGTTGGTTTTTTTGCCCGCCCTCAATCTTTCCCCCCTCTCTCTCTGTCTGGGCTCGTCTCCTCCCCTCATTCATATAAAATTTTTCCCTTAAAAAAACACACACAAACCCCAAACAAACACACACACACCCACCCACACAACACCCCAAAACCCCACACACACAGCGCACAAAAAAGCACATTCAAAAAAATGCGCGCACACACACCCCCACACACACACACACACACCGGGGCCCCCCCACACACACACAACACACACCCAAACCCCACACAAAACCCCAAACCCCACAAAATCACACTTACTCATGCATTAAATTTTAAAATCACACAAATTTTTACACACACACACACCACCACACAACACACACACCAAAAACACAACCAACCCCCCCACAACACAACCACAAACCCCCCCCAAACCCACACACACACACAACACAAACAACAATACACACCACACACACACCACACAAACCCCCACCCCCCCCCGCACTCACTCACACTTTAATCATGCATACACCAAAATGGCTTGCACACACCCCAACGCGCGCCGCGAGGCGCACTCCCCCTCTTTTCACACACAAAACACCCCAAAAAACACAAACACACACACACACACCCACACACACACACGCAAAGCAGGGACGCACACCACGCACGCTTTATATATTATGCCCTGCACGAGTTTTTGTGCCAAAAACCGAGTCCTTAGAATTTTCCCTAGTTCCCGACCTCGTTGGGCATACTTTTGCAAAACCTTTTTCAACTTTCCAAAAAAGAAAGGACTACACGAATAGGCCAAAAAGTTGCAGGGGGTTTTACTCTTTTTTGTTGTTGAATTATGCCAAAATCTTTCTTTGCCTGATTTTGGTGCTTTTTTCTTCCCTTTTTTTTTGCAAAGGAAAAAGTTGCCACTTCCCTCTTGGGAGTGTTGTTTTATTCTTTTTTTGGTTTTTTGTTGTTTTTTTTAAACATCTTTTAATGACACTTTCTCAAAAAAGGGCCGGGCCTTGGCATGTCCCGGGAACACAATCAGTGAAATTTCAATGGGAAAAGCAAAATCACAAAAATCTAGATCAAAAGTTAGTGGTCAGTTGGGTCTCTTCCCCATCCGAAAACCCAAAACACTACTGTCCCGTTCTGTTGACCAAAGGGTTTGTCTGTTTATAAAATGGGTTTCCAGACATTTTGGTTTTGCCTGCTACATGTGTGCATGGGGGTAAAACCAGGTGTACTAAGCGTTTGGTGGTGATTAGAGTTTAAAGGTTTCCCTGTTTTTTACTTAATGCTGTCATTCCTCCCTTTTAATTTTGTTTCTCAAATTTCCACTCTTTTTTTTCTCCTTTTTTCTTTTTTTTTTCTTCGACACACCTTTCCTTTGGCCCGGATTCAATGGTTTATGCTGGATTTTTAAAACGAAAAGAAACAGATCCCGGCCCTTTGACTTCAGTTTCCCGGTAGTGAAAATGGGAGGGAAACGTCCCCCATCCAAACCTGGGTTTTTTTTTGCTTTCTGTGAATAATTTCTTTTTATTTTAGCTCCAAAGCCCATTGGTTTGAAAGGGAATGAAGCCCTTTTTGGGTGGGTTTTTTTTTTACCCTTTCCCCTGCTTTCTGTCAAAATTAAAAAGAACATCTTCTATTGGCCCGCAAAACAGGGAAACCTTCAAAAAGAGCAGGGAAGGGAAGGAAAAATCAATGCCCCGGAGGGAGTGGGTCGAAGTCCAGTCCCGACTGCAGCAGTCCCAAAGGGAAAAAAGGGGATTTCTTTTCCCCAAACCCACCAACCCCCTTTAATCGAACCCTTTTTGAAAATCATTCAAATGGTATGGCCCCTTCCCCCTTCCCCTGTAATATCTGTCACTGTCTCTTTAGGGCCCCCCGTTATGGGTTTCTTCCTTGGGGAAAAGCCCCCTCTTCTCTCTCTCTCTCTCTCTCTCTCCTCTCTTCTCTCTCTCTTCTCTTCTTCGTGTCTTTCCCGGGGTTTTTTTTTTTTTTTTTTTTGGGGTTCCCTTTCCCCTGTTTCTTTTCTTTTTCTTTTTTTTTTTTTTTTTTTTTTGTTTTGATAATTTTTGTGCTTTGTTTTTCGGGGCCTTTTAGTCCCTTTTTTTCTTTTTTAAATCCCGTTTTTTTTTTTGGAAATTTTTTTTTTTGTTCGTCCCCGCGTTTTTTTTTTTTGTTTTCCAAAATTTTTTCTTTCTGTTGCAGTCTTTTTAAAAAAGGCATTAAATTTTAATTTTTTAAAATTTTCCCATCTTCCTGTTTAATTTTTTCCTTTTTTTGGGTGTATTTCTGTAACCTTTTTTCTCTATTTCCAATTTTTGCCCGTTTTAAAATTCTTTGATTATTTTATTTAATTTTTCTTATTCGTTGGGAATTTTTTTCCCTGACGCTTTTTTTTTTGTGTTTTTGTTTTCCTTTTACATCTTTTATGATTATTTCATTGTTTTTTTTTTGTTTGTTTTATCTTTTTTTTTCAACCCCTTTTCCCGGGGGAAAGTTTAAAATAATTGGGGGATGTGTTATGAACAAAAAATTTCAAGTTTTGGTTTAAAAAAACAAAGTTCAAAAAATATGATTTTTTTTTTTAAAACCCACTGTTTCCCGTGCCCTTTTTTGCCCTGAGGGTCGAATTCGTTGAAACCCCAAAAAAAGAGGGGGAAAAACACGGCCTTAAATTTAAAAACCCCGGTTGCTTTTGTGAGGGGCCCCCAGTGAAGAATTCAACCTGGTATCCGACCAAAAGGGAAATTCTGTATTTAAATTTTTCTTTTGTGTCAATTTTTTTCATTCGCGGGAGATGGACTTTCAAAAGGGAAAAGGGGGGTCCGGGAGCCAAAAATTTGGCTTACTAGAATAGATTACTGCAAATCACTTTTTGGGGCCCGGGCCTTCCCAAATTTCCTGATAGAAAAATTTACAGCGAATCCAAAAAACATGCAGCCCGAGTCCCCTGGGAAAAGCAGGAAATATGATCACATTTCGCCTTACTCCACTCCCTTCACTGGCTATCCCGGGTTCAAAACCCCTATTCGTACAAAATTCAACTCTCAAATTTCCCCTGCTTCTTTGAAAATTGGGGGCCCTTTTATCTCTGAGATCTCCCTTTAAAATCTACACCCCCTCTCGACAACCAAAGTCCTGTGCTGACGGGGCCCCCTGCGAATGACCGCTTCCCGGACCCACAAATGATGAAAGATCTTTCTCCCTTTTCAAGCCCCAGCGACGTGGGAAAGGGCGGGCCCGACTCATCAGACATTAAAATTCTATCTCTTCTTTCAAGCTAAACTTAAAATCCATCTTTTTTTCTTTTTAGTCAATGATGTGGGGGGGGGGGGGGGGGGTAAAAACCCAAAATCATACCGTCTGGGCCCTTTTAAAGTAGTTTTATGTTTTTTGTTTTATTATATGTATTTTTGTATGATTGAAAGTTATAAAGGGGTTTAATTTTTGTAGTGATATTTGAAAAAAAAAAATGAATGTAAAATTTGGGAGGATTAGGGTTTGTTAGGTTTAAAAAAAAAAAAATTTTGTAATAGTATTTGAGTTGGGTGTTTAAGGGGTATTTTTGAAAATGGGGAAGGGGGAATTTTAGTATGACTTTTTTAAAGCCTTAGAGAAAATTTGTTTTTATTAAAGCGCTATTTAGAAAAAATTTTTTTATTATTATTAACATCAAAAAAAAATGAAAGGTACATATTTTTTTCCAAGACAAACTTTTTCCCCTTTTGTGCAGGACTGTCGCAAAATTTAAATTTAAAAAACGAACATTACATGGACTTTTTTTTTTTTTATTATTTCTTCCACTTTTGTAGCTGAAAAAAAACGTACAAAACTGGGAATACATAAACTTTTCGCACCCCAGAACAAAGGGGGGGAAAAATCAAAAAAGCTTTTGGGGGGCGATTTAAAATTCAGCCCGACCGCGCAAGAAAAGAGAGGAAGAGATTTGCTTTCCCAGCCCACAACCCTGGGGGGGACCATTACATTCCTAAAATTGTGGATGTCCCCCCTTTTTGCTTTGGGGGGCCCCTTACCTTTTTTTCCCCGTCCGAAAACCCTCCTGTTTTGGGGTTTCTTTCTTTAAAGGGTTTTGTTTGTTTATAACATTTCCTTGTTTTTTTCCCTTTTTTGTTTGTTTTCCCTTTGTCTTTTTGTTTTACATTGTTCGTGGGGGGTTTTTTTTTTTGTTTGTTTGTTTGTTTGTTTTTGGGTTTTTTTTTTTGTTCATTCATTGATTATTTCACTGCAGTTTTCGTTTCCTTTTTTTTTTGTTCTTGTCATTTTTTTTATTAGTTTTTTTTTCTTTTAATTATTTATTCCTCTTCTTTTCCCTTTTGTCGTCCATTTTTGTCTTTCTCTTTGCGTGTCCTTTCTTTTTAATTTTTCTCTTGGTATTCCCTTTTTTTCCTCCATTTTTTTTCCCTTTATGAATTTTTTTTTTTTTTTTTTTTTTTTTTTTTTTTTGGGGGGGGGGGGGGCTTAATTTTTCCCTTGGGGGGGGGTTTCGGGTTTTTTCTTTTAATTTTTTCCTTTTCCATGGGGTTTTTTTCCTTTTTTTTTGGGTTTTAAATTTTTGGGGGGGATTTTTTTTTTCCACTTAAATTTCCCCAAATTTATGGGGTTTTTGTCCATCTTTTCCTTTTCCCTAACCCCCGGGGGGGGGGTTTTTCTTTTCTTTGGGGGGGGGGGATTTAGGGGCCCCTCCAATTTTTTTTTCTTTTTTTTTTTTCCTTCATTTTTCCTTTTTTTTTTTTTAGGTTTTTTTTTATTTCTTTTTTTTTTTTTCCATTTCTTTTTATTTTTTGAATGAAATTTTTTTTGTTTTTTTTTTTTTTTATTTTCTTTTTTCTTTTTTTTTTTTTTTTAAACCATGGCTAGTAAAGGTATTTTAAAGAAAAAAAATTTAAGGGTTCATTTTCCCAAACTTGATAGGGTCAGGGAAAACAAACTTCTTTTTAACACACTTCCCCTTCCCTTCGCTTTTTAAAACCCTGTCATTGTTTTTTTGGGGGACCCAAAAACTTAAAAAGGGCCCGGAACATGTTTTGTTGAATTAGGTTTTTCTTTGGGGGGGGAACTTGGGGCGAAAAAAAAATAACCGATGTCAGATCCAAAAAAAAGTTTTGTATTGGGTTTTTCTGGGTGGGGGAATTTCGTTCTTTGGGAAACAGACAGGTTTCCCAAAGGAAAAAAAAGGGGGGGGGGGAACATTTTAAATTTTTATTTTAATGAAAGGGTGGGGTAAAAGAAAAAGGGTTGGGAAACCCCTAAACCCCCCGGTGGGAAAAAGGGGAAAGGGGGGGGGTGATTGTGGGGGTGTGTGTGTGTGTGTGTGGGGTGTGTTTTGTTTTTGTGTGTGTCTGGCGCGCGCGTGCGTGGTGTGTGTTTTTGTGTGTGTGGTTTTGTGTGGTGTGTGTGTGGTGTTTTTATTATTCTTTGGCTTGGGTTTATTTCTTTTTGTAGGATGAGTGCAGGCTCTCTTTATCTTTTTTTGGGGTTGTTTTGGGGGGTGTTGGGGGGTGTTTTGTGTGGGGGTGTTTTTGTGGTGGGGGTGGTGTGTGTGTGTTTTTGTTTTTTGTGTTTTGTGGGGGGCGGGGGGCCCTTTTGTGTGTTGTTTTGTGTTTCGCGCGCCCCCGGCCCCGGGGGGGGTGGTGTGAGTGGGGTGTGTGTGTGTGTGTGTGTGTTTTGTTTTTTTTGCACTCAACTTTCTCTTTTTTGCAAGTGTTGGGGGTGGGGGGGGGGGGGGGGGGTTTAGCGCGTCTAAAATGCCCGTGTTAATCTGAATGGAAAAATGCAGCCCATTTTAGATGACTGCCCCCTGGGCGACGAGCCCGTAATTTTTACGCCCTGCACTAGGGCCTTGATGTGGTTGTGCATGGGACAGCTAGTAGAGTGGTGACTAAACTTTTTCACGGGGGAAAAAAGGGGGGAGAAGGAAACACAGAAAGGGGGTGAAAACAAAACAAAAAAAAAACAAAACAAAAAAAAGAAAAAAATCAAAGGAAAAAAAAAAAAAAAAAATGGGGACAGTTCCCCAAAATGAATACATAGCACTCCAGCTTTTGGCCCGCCCGGGGTTCTAACGAACACAGTAAAGCAATTTTTCCTACCCTTGCATTTTCCTCTGTCCCTGGGGTGGAGAGACGTTCACTGTTTTTATTTTGTCCTTGTTTAGGGACTCAGGAAAAATATCGTTTTCACTGGGAGGGGGGGAAAAGGGGGGAAAAAAGGGGAGGGTGGTGTTTTTTGGGGGGTGTGTGTGTGTGTGTGTGTGGGGGGGGGGTTTTGGGGTTTTTGTGTGTGGTGGATGTGTTGTGTTTGTCGTGCGTATGGATTATGGATTTTATGTGTGTGTGTTTTGGGGTGTGTGTGGGGTGTGTGGTGTTGGTGTGTGTGTTTGGGGGTGCGTGGGTGGATTTTTTTTGGGTCCATATGAACGCAAAAATTTTCCCTTTTGGGGCAAAGCTCTCGGGTTTTTGTGTGTGCGATCAAATGGAGGGGAGGAGGGTAGAGAATTGGGGAGGGGCAAGAATGTTGTTGGGAAAGGGGTACAGGGATGGCTTTTGCTTGGCCGGGTTTTCATTTTATTGTATTCCCTTTTTGGGGTGTAGGTTTTGGTTTTGTGGGGGGAGTAAGGGGTGGGAAAAAGTAGGACGAGGGAAAAAACTCCCTTTTCATGGAACAAAGAAGGTCTTTTTTGGATTTGTCTGGGGTGAACTTCTTTCATTCGAGTAAAAAGACTTTTAAAAAAAAGTATGGGAAAACCCCAAAAATTTTATTCAGTGAAAGGCTGGGAAAGTGGTTTTGGGTGGTTAAAGGTGGGGGAGACTGGGTTGTGGTAATTTCTGTAGGGAAAAGAAAAATTATGGGTTTTGCGGTCTAACATAAAGAAGGGGATCGTGTGGTTTAGCTCCCAACATGCATGGTTTTTGTTTTAGTATCCCTGGTTTGGTGTGGACGATGTGGTTTTGTTAAAGGGATGGTGTTATTCGATTAGGTTTTTAAATGATGTTGGTTTCGATGTAGCATGATGTGGTTTTTTGGGTACAACATGGTTGGGTGGGATGATTTGATTTTCAGGGGGGGGGGGTGGTGGTGGTGGTGGGGGTGTTATATTTTGTGTGATGTGGTGGGATTAAAAATTTGGGTGTTCTGTGTTTGATGTGAAGTGTTTCGGTATGGGTTGATGTGTTTTTAAGTTTTTGGGGGTGATGTGCTGTAGTGCCAATTTTGAAGTGATGTGTTTGTTTTTTATGAGGTATGGAAAAAATTTTATGATAGTGTTACTATTTCGGTATCGTGAACATGCTTTGGGGGGGGGTGTGGTTGTGGGAGTGGTGGTGTGATGTGAGGTGTGGTTTGGATTAAAATTTTATGTGTTTTTGCTATGATGGGATGAAGT
>JAMYXO010005297.1:0-7500 GCA_033310375.1 Conus canariensis
TTATGGTCTGAAAAAAAGCCTTTGTACAAACGGTACACAAACCCAAACAAAAAAAGGACACTACTTTTAAACAAAGATCTCACTAGCATCGGTTAAGAGGATCACGAAAGAAACGGACTCAATGTCTACACTATGTTATCATAACGGACCAACTCCTGACATGGTGTGGCACATAGGTCACCAGAATATGAACTCGACATAACAACAAATTATCATTTTTCCCCCTTCACAGAACTGGTTATGATGCGCGTAAAAGAAGATCCACCAAGATATTCTCACGTCCCGAAACAGGACATACATCAACAACCAAATTCCAGCGAGATGGATTCAACCGATAAAGGCAGCTGTTCTTTGGACAGGCCACGCGACAGTACTGTAGGCAACTGGAGATTGGTCTGCAAGATATAAGGGTTTGCAAAACTCGTATCTTCCAAAGCGTCGTAGTACCCAGACCATGTAAGGCACTACCCGTTCTGTTGCTAAGTTTTGTTTTTTTTTCGTTTGCGCTGGCGACAGTCGAAAACTGGCGAACTGGACGGGGTATAGGATATCAACGCTTGCAGATGACGAAGACCTGTTCACCTGGTGTTGACGCAGACAACAAATGGAGCCAAGGTCTGCAGGCTGCAGAACCGGGCTGTCATCGACAGCGGCTCCAGAACTCTCCTGAAGGCAGTGTCAAAGAACGGGTATGTTTCCGCTTGACTGGACCTCGACCACCGACGAGCGGTCACTGACAGGGCAAGTTCTACACAATGGTGTATACTTACGAAAAGTTTCCCCTTTTTTGTCTTTTTTTTTTTCCTTTTTTCTTTGAGAGTTTATGGGGCCTAACACTAATTGTAACTGCCGTCTGCTATTGGAAGATTTTACTTCCTTTTTTTTTTTCTCTCTCAAGCTGTCAAACCAAGTGCATGCAATCCTCAGACACAGCTCCCAAGCTTGATCATAGCCCACACCACACACTCACATCATGCAGCATGACTGTCACTGTCGCTCACGCCACGTCGACAAACGGCCAGTCAGGTAAAACAAAAGAGAGTTCCCCCTTATGATCAACAACTGAACTTTTAAGCTATTTACATATAAATTCTTTCTACTTTGTTTGACAAAACTGATTAGACATATTTTGAACTGAATACACCAACAAGTCCTTGTGACCCCCCCCCCCCCCCCCCCCCCCCCAAAAAAAAAAAAAAAAAAAAAAAAAGTTTTTCAAAGTCTGCACCCACAGTGCCACACAGATATTCGATTTTCACGTTTCCTGGTCCTCACAGAGCTACAACAATGTTGTCTCCAAGTTTCCGGTCTCTGCGACCTCTCGTCGATTTACGAAACAAACCACAATCTGTGCCTGTGCCCCTCTAAAGAAAAGACAACGCCCCCACTTTATCCAGGGTGAATACGTCCCTGAAAGAAACGTAAAAATATATTAGCCATCATATCATCTGAAGAATATTTAACTTCATCATTTGCTCTCTCTTTTCGTTTTCTTCACCATGGCTTATTTTATGGTTCCACAATACGGGCCAGCCATGGCCCTTAATTTACTATCACGCAAGACACTCCCTGTGCCTTTGGGAAAAAAGGAAAGAGTATGAGGCATGCGTTACTGCGAGGCCTTGCTGTCTCTACGGCGCCGTCGACTAGTCTCTTCTTTCTGCGTCAACTACCCATCCTATAGGTAACAAACCGGTTACCTTGAGTTTGTCTGTTCACCGCTCAGCATGTGCGCATGCTGGACGGTGTAAATGAATAAGTTAGCGATGGAAACAAAGTGTGATATCCTTATTCTTTTTTTTTCCCCGATAGCCTGCACAAGGGGTCCATGATTTCCGTCGACATACTCCCCCCAACAAATAAACACAGGAAACCACCAGGAGGAACTGAGGCACAGTTCCTGGCAATGACGTACAAGGAAATAAAAAGACACAGCATGGTATTCAAGTCAGTCGCCATCCACTTCATTGGTTCTGAAGCATGGGCATCTTTTCGAAATGGACACGAGGGAAAAGACCTTCGGAAGAGTACACTGGGAAGATATCACATGAACGACAAAACTGTGTCACTGTAGTTGAAACACCTGGGCCCCCAAATGTGACAAAACTGGGGCCAAAGTGTCACTCTCACCAAAAGCGACTTGACGTGGAACATCATGGAAGAGTGACGTAACAGGTGGACTCAAAGACTCCAATACGACAGTCTGTCTGATCAAACCATTAAAAGGACAAAAGTCTGCACAAAATACAACCATCGACCCGGAAAGAAGTTTTGTACTATCCTAAACAATAAAATGTCTGTTCCATAGAAACATTAATTTTCTTAATTAATTTTTGTGTGTGTGTTCGTCTTTCGTTTTTTTTTTTTTATTGTTTTGAATGTTATTTTGTCTTAGGAAAATGCTTCGTGTTTGTTCTGTAATTTGTGTTTCTCCTTCAAATGGCGGCGCAGTTATTCGCTCTTTGCTCTTATTTCCATTCCCCGCTGCAGTCATCCCATTTTGAAATCTACGGCATGAATACTTCTGTATCAGACATGTAACCTTTCCGAGGCTGTGCATGCACTGGCATTAAATCACGGTGGAGAAGTAAAGAGGTAATGGTGTTTATAGCCCAACCGACTGCAAAGGACCATATCAGGGCTGTCACCTCGTTAAAGTCAACTCACAAGGCATTGAAATAAAAAGACTCGTTCACACAATAACCCTTTAAAATAGGATGCTAGCCTAAAAAAAAAGTTCACATCATCCAATTTCGTGTAGCCTGCTCGAGAAGAACACACAAACAAACAAACACTGTCCAACTTCAGAGTGGTGTCAAGGGCACAATTTCGGCACCGCGCAGGTAACGTCTGCAGGTGACATGCCAGACACTACGCTGATTCATGTCAAGTTTGCTTTTACTGTACCCTAACTAAACGGGAAACTATGCAATTGTTATGTTGAAATAAACTGGCGGTTCTTTTGGCTGTTCAGTACATTTTCTTTTTTTCTTCCAGAGGAAACTTCACTAAGCCTCACCCAGTCTCCTGCGAGAATTGTCTCGCAGATAAACAGGGGAACAAATTCAAAGCACTGCCCCGAATAAAACTGCTTCCAAACCAGGGCCAATGGTCACGCCACCAGCCGTAAGTCACAGCATGTTGTCAAAACCTGAAAATGAAAGTGTCAGTACTGTCATCAGATTCTTTGAAGGATGAATGTTTGGGGATTGTGTATGTATGGTGTGTGTGTGTGTGTGTGTGTGTGTGTGTGTGTGTGTGTGGTGTGTGTGTGTTAGCGTGTTTCCTTATTTTTGTCTTCAGTTTGTCCGTTTGGGTTCTTCCGCTTTCAGTTTTGTACCTCCATCCTTCAATGCTGAATTACTTGTAATGCAACGGCTTTCAGTTTTTGTACCTCCATCCTTCAATGCTGAATTACTTGTGTGCAACAAACCCTGTCTAATTTCTAAATGTCAAGAGTCTTTTCATGAAGATATTCTTGCTTTCTTTGTCCTGGCTCTTTACCAGTAGATAATTTGGTGTTGGGTGTCTTCACTTTCCAACTCATCGTTTTGTTAGGGCATAACACGTTGCACTCCACGGTTGAATTAGGATTAAACTTCGACGGCCTTTCATATCCGTGGATGTATGAAGAAGATAAATTTGTCGAAAATTCACTTGTCTGTTTTGCATTGTGCTGAAATAAAACGTTACTTTAAACAGGTTTGTGTTGTCATTTGTATTTCGGCTTTTTTTGTTTGTTTGCTTGTTTACACCTTTCATTTTTAAACTTCAACTGTCGCTTCCAACGATTCAGCTTGCTTCGAAACGATATCAACTCACTGTGTGAACAAAGTTTCAATTTACTACGCGTCTTTCACAGTATGAAGAAGAGACGGGCTCTCCGAACCTCTGTGCCCCAATGAAACGAAGCATCCGGCAATATGTACTGCTTGGCTGAAATCTTCAAGCCTTAAAAAGCCTATCATCACTAACATTACCATATATACATTGCAGCTCACCACAGGGTCAAATCATCTCTGTCTGTCCGTCTGTCTGCCCCCGTCTCTCTCTCTCTCTCTCTCTCTCTTCTCTCTCTCTCTCTCTCTCTCTCTCTGTGTGTGTGTGTGTGTGTGTGTGGTGTGCGTGTGCGCGTGCGCGTATGTGTGCGCGGGTGTGTGTGTGCATGCACGCATGCGTGTGTGTGTATGGCGATAGCATGTTGCGTGTGTTTGTGTGTGTGTGTGTGTGTTTTGTGTGTGTGTGTGTGTGTGTGTGTGGTGTGTGTGTGTGTGTGTCATGTGCGTGCGCATGGATAGACAGCCATAAGCAAGCACCTGTTAACAGATGTAAGTTGTGCTTTTTAATGATGTGTTTTGCTCACTAACTTTTTCCGTTTCTTTTTTTTTCCTCCCCGAGAAATGTGTTTCGCTCTGAACAGACGTTGCCACACGAGTTCCTCTTAATCATATCATTTCTTTTTGAACGGGACTATCTATCTATCCTAACCTATTTTTCATTAAAATCAGAACTGATTTACACACAATTTCTCCCTACAAATACGCTCAGCATCCTTATCTGCCGTTCGAAAACTCTTCTTGCAAAAAAAAAAAATAAAACAAACGTTCAGAAGCGGAAGAAAGGAGGAAAAGAAATCATGCCCACAAAGTTATCAATCAAACGGATCAGTCAGGCTGGCACCGATTCGAGCCCCTCGGAAGGCAGGAGCTATTGCGCAGAAGCTGATGGTTCTCTGGCGCATTTTGTCCTCGGCCGACTCTCAGACTTTGCAACAGGAAAGTCGCCAGTAACCTGACAGCTCCTAGGCTTCCTGCTGCAAGCGGCTCGTCTGCCATGTTCCGACCCCAGCTTGGCCAGTTTTCTGTCCGACTCACGTTGTAGGCTGAAACTAAGTCCATTCCCACCCACCCAACACCCCTCCCTTCCATTCCTCTCCCTTTTCAACCCCAACATACCCCTGCCCTTTCCTATTTGGCTGCCCCCTCACCCCCCCCCCCCCCCCCCCCCGATCCTCCTTCTCATTATTATGGCGTATGGATTGAGGTCCAACATCGATCATCTCCTATGTATACCTGTTCTTTTTATCTGTTTACGTCCCACTGCATCACCCATGCTCTCTCTCTCTCTCTCTCTCTCTCTCTCTCTCTCTCGCACGCGCATGCCTGTGTGTGTGTGTGTGTGTTGTGTGTGTGTGTGTGTGTGTGTGTGTGTGTGTGAGTGTGAGTGTGTGGTCTGTCTTCTTCTGCTTGTTTATCTGTCTTTCTGTGCGTGTGTATGTGTGACTTGTTTTTCATGAATTTCATCGATTTTGTTTTCCAGCTGATTCACCCGTTTCCTCTGAGCACAGTCCTATTTTTTGCGCCTTCATCTTCTTGTCCTGATCTTGAAAGTGGCGGAAAAATACACAGCGAAAACCAAACCTAACAAAGGCGGAGAGGGAAGGATTATACCGATAAGACTTCAACGACAGTGAAGCGTCAGATCTTCCCCCCCCCCCCCCCCCCCCCCCCCTTGGCAACTCAGGAAGCACCAATTACGGCTCAGGTCTTATCATACCGTGACCCATTTTTGTCTCCGTCCTAATCTCACAACACAGAAATGCCCGCCAGACTGAAGCCCTGCTTGTTAATGAGACGACGGGAGATGCTTCATATTACGAGCGTAGGTAAGCCCTGCTTGTTATAGAGACAACGGGAGATGCTTCATATTACGAGCGTAGGTAAGCCCTGTCGTGTCTCATTCCTGTCCATTTCATGCTGTTAGCAGGGTCGACGACCCACCTTTCCTTTGTACGTGTCTCCCCTCTCTCTCTCCCCCCTCCCTCTCTCTCTCTCTCTCTCTCTCTCTCTCTCTCTCCTCACCCACCCACCTCTCTCACCCTACTTTTTTTTTTTTTTTTTTTTTAACAAATGCACATGTTGTCGTTCATTATTATTCAACGGTTTGATTTTGTATATCTTTCCTTCCCTCCCTCCCTCCCACCTTCCTTCGTTCTACGTTAAAAAAAAAAAAAAACTTCGTTTAATATGATTAGCTCTGTTACAGTCCCGTTTCATTTTCTTCCAGACACCGATTCTAAAACTGGAACAATGGCATTAAAGCCTAAATTGAACAGACGCCATCTGAGAATCTTCTCTCAATATCACTGTATAATCACAGAAACTTTAAAGGCTGTTGTTTTACTTTGATTTGAAAAGGCATCACATTTCATTTTCTTTAAATTCTTTTTTATGTTAAAAGTGCTGTAGCCGGCCGTTTTGTCCGACCCGCCGTTTTGTCCGAGGTTGGACAAAACGGCTGGGTCGGACAAAACGGCCGGCTAAAACCCGGCTGTTTTGTCCGACTTTCAATTTTTTGTCGGACAAAACGGCCTGGTTGGACAAAACGGCCGGCTCTAAGTAAGCGGCCGTTTTGTCCGATATTTCACTGGCAAAGAAGTATAAATTTGGCGTTCTGGTTTTTGTTTTGTTTTTTTTTCTGTCTGTCTACCCCCAAGTAAAGAAATCACGTGGGAAAAAAAAACAAAACCATTCGGCCGTCATGCCCTCAGGTGGCCAATTTGGCGTCTTAAGCTGACCATTGGTCGTCAGGGGCCATGACTATCGAGTGGGTCTTATTCTCTCGTGATTTCTTTACTTGGCTGCAGGAGAGAGAGAGAGAGAGAGAGAGAGAGAGAGAGAGAGAGAGAAGAGAGACAGACAGACAGACAGACAGACAGAGACAGAGAGAGACAGGTGGCACATCACGATACAATATTGAGGTGACTGTGTCAAACCGTTGGGGTCTTGGGACAAACAATTGATTCACCCTCATTTTTGAGAGTCTGACGTTGTCTGTGACCTTGACCTTGACCTATATTGCTTTGACATAATTGGAGAGCAATAAACCAAACAACCTTCATACCAAGTGTCAGCTTCCTATGTCGACCGCTGCCTGAGATATGGCTAAAAATAGATTTTCGGTTTTGAAGGTCACACGTCAAGGTCATAACCTTGACCTTAAAATTTGGAAAAGGTGTATTTAAGCCACCCCCTCCTGTTTTCTTGCTTCTTTGTGTATTTGCAGTATTGCCTTTTTCAGTGTAGATAGGGCTGTCTTTCACCTACCTTTTGAGCTAAAAGTTGTTCTTGAATGATAATTCAAAACTTCGATTTATTTGACATAACACTCCCCCCTCCCCCCCACCTCCCCCCCCCGCCCCCCCCCCCCCCCCCCCCCCCACACCCATATAGAGCTGATCCACTTCACTGACAGTCATGATGATAGCACTGTGTAATGGTCGATTTCCGTCTATAAAAACATGTTGGGATTTATGCTTCCTGATCGACAAAATGTGGTGACGTCACCCTTTACTTGAATGTAGGTGGGATAAAACATTACGCTAAGTGCAACATCAGCAAGCCTAAGTACAAATTGTAGCATGAACTAGGCAACAGCAATAACAAGCCCATCGCCGAGCGGCTGCAACGCCGCACGGCAGATATGTTCTTTGCCCGTTCC
>JAMYXO010005297.1:10000-15739 GCA_033310375.1 Conus canariensis
TTCCCCACCCTCAAATTTTTAGGGTCCAGCTATCTCCTCGACCTTGACCTTGATCCTGATTGGCCTACAAAGGTCGTACGTCAAGGTCATGACCTTCTTGTTCGGATCTCTTGCCATTCTTGTGCCACACCACCACACAAAGTTTGACGCGACTCCGACTTTCCGTTCGGAAGATATCCTTACGACAGACAGAAAAAACAAACAAACAAAAAAAGAAAAAAAAAGGAAGAAAGAAAAAAACAGAACGCGACGAATTTATACTTCTTTGCCAGTGGAACTGGGCAAAGAACAATTTAAAAATATATCGGACAAAACGGCCGCTTACTTAGAGCCGGCCGTTTTGTCCAACCAGGCCGTTTTGTCCGACAAAAGATTGAAAGTCGGACAAAACAGCCGGTTTTAGCCGGCCGTTTTGTCCGATCCGGCCGTTTTGTCCAACCTCGGACAAAACGGCCGGGTCGGACAAAACGGCCGGCTACAAGTGCTAAAGACATTTGACCTTCACCAAGATTTCTGTGGATGGACGCAAACTTTCTGTAAATGTACTAACTGTATCAAATGGACACAAGTCAGCTAGCTTACACCACAGTCTTCAGGTACAGGGGATTGTACACAGGGAGTTCCAGCGCTTCACGTTATATACTTAAAAGGGTTGAACACTTGAAGATAAAGACAAAACGAAACAAAGAATTAAAAGCCATAGACAGTGGTGGGCTGAAATCTGTCAATGCACTTGTGAAATGATTCTACAGAACGGCAGCAGGCGGTCCTCTGGTGATATGATTCTACAGAACGGCAGCAGGCGGTCCTCTGGTGATATGATTCTACAGAACGGCAGCAGGCGGTCCTCTGGTGATATGATTCTACAGAACGGCAGCAGGCGGTCCTCTGGGAAAGCGATACTAACTCTCGGAATTTATGACTAATTCTCAGGTCAAAAATTCGATGTTGAAAAATGTAGGGCAATCTGGCCAGGAAACGGAATAAGCCGGTCAGATGTATGTCCCAGTAACACGGGGAATGGGACTTAATATGTGGAATACATCGGATTCGGTTTAGAAATACTTTAAAAGAATATGCCAAAGACACATCTAGAAAACACAAATACTATATAAAGCCTGCCTAAAGAGACAGTTGACAGATACGGGTCCCGCCGCAGCAATTCTTAGTGATGAATATTGTCAACAATTGTGTTTCTGTGCTGGTTAATTCCTAATGCTCCTGATATAACTGAAAATGCTGTGGTTTTGAATTTATATAGAACCGACAAATATGATGAGCTTGAGAAGAAAATGTTCTGCAAGACTGTCGATCAACGTGATGTAGGGATTCCTAATTAAGGCATATATATGATTGCGTTAAAAACTACAAAGATTTACCCCAAAAAAAAGGATGATTTGGCCAATCTTCATTCCACTGGCGTACTGAAGGATATGGAAAACAAGAATTTCATTTTTCTTAAAGGTTAAAGCAAAGATGGGTATTTTCGAAAAAATTGTAAAAACATGTCTTGGTCCGATGCCTTTAGAGCATATGCCAATTCGAGAGGAAAAGAAAAAGACTGGAAACAGTGATAAAATGAAAGCCCAACCATTCTTTTCCAAACCTTGTGCTCTAAAAAGAAAAAAAAGCTGTTTATCTACAAAAGCTGAATCTACATTAATATCGACCAAATTTGCGATGTACAGAAACAAACTGGAACTTGTTTTTATCACCAACACGTTATCAGAAAATAGGGCATTCACACACGTGTTTATCATCTGTATGGGAATAGTTAATTCTGCTAACAATTGTATTCACAGAGGCGGAATGTCGACAACTAATGGATCTGTTCTCATCCCTGAGATTGACCAAACTTTTCATGTAATATCTTCTGTTCCAAAAGGTGCAAGACAATTCTGCGACAATTCCAGAACCGGATGGGAGACTTTTTGGAAGTGTGTAGTGGAATGCTATTTTTAAGACATATTCACAAAGCAAAACAGGTGCGATTAAAATTTCTTCCAATTCGCATTTTAACATCAAATGAACGCTATTATCAATTTAAAATCAGCCAATAAATGTTCTTTTCCCAACCACACACACACACACACACACACACACACACACACACACACACACGTTCAGGTTTTTTTTTTTTTCTTTTTCTTTAGTTGTTGTCTGTTTGTTTATTCGTTTTTTGTTTGTTTGTTTTTTTTTGTGTTGTTCTTGCTGTTTAAGTTACCAATCTGCTCATAATATTTGGAAGATATTTCAGTCTACTATAAGTGAAACATGTCTGGGCCAGATGCTGTCTCATTTACCAAGTATCCGGTTACACCTGGCTGCGGGGGTCAGAACAGATAGCCATTAACCTGTTAATTTTGTAAGCTAAATAATTTAATCATAACTGCAAGATACTGCTCTCATTCAGAGCGTTTACTTCAGTTCTTCAAATATTGACATGAAATTGAAAAGTTCACTGCTGGAATGCAAACACCATGGAATAGAACTAGTTCACTGCTGGAATGCAAACACCATGGAATAGAACTAGTTCACTGCTGGAATGCAAACACCATGGAATAGAACTAGTTCACTGCTGGAATGCAAACACCATGGAATAGAACTAGTTCACTGCTGGAATGCAAACACCATGGAATAGAACTAGTTCACTGCTGGAATGCAAACACCATGGAATAGAACTAGTTCACTGCTGGAATGCAAACACCATGGAATAGAACTAGTTCACTGCTGGAATGCAAACACCATGGAATAGAACTAGTTCACTGCTGGAATGCAAACACCATGGAATAGAACTAGTTCAATGCTGGAATGCAAACACCATGGAATAGAACTAGTTCACTGCTGGAATGCAAACACCATGGAATAGAACTAGTTCACTGCTGGAATGCAAACACCATGGAATAGAACTAGTTCACTGCTGGAATGCAAACACCATGGAATAGAACTAGTTCACTGCTGGAATGCAAACACCATGGAATAGAACTAGTTCACTGCTGGAATGCAAACACCATGGAATAGAACTAGTTCACTGCTGGAATGCAAATACCATGGAATAGAACTAGTTCACTGCTGGAATGCAAACACCATGGAATAGAACTAGTTCACTGCTGGAATGCAAATACCATGGAATAGAACTAGTTCACTGCTGGAATGCAAATACCATGGAATAGAACTAGTTCACTGCTGGAATGCAAATACCATGGAATAGAACTAGTTCACTGCTGGAATGCAAATACCATGGAATAGAACTAGTTCACTGCTGGAATGCAAATACCATGGAATAGAACTAGTTCACTGCTGGAATGCAAACACCATGGAATAGAACTAGTTCACTGCTGGAATGCAAAATACCATGGAATAGAACTAGTTCACTGCTGGAATGCAAACACCATGGAATAGAACTAGTTCACTGCTGGAATGCAAACACCATGGAATAGAACTAGTTCACTGCTGGAATGCAAATACCATGGAATAGAACTAGTTCACTGCTGGAATGCAAACACCATGTAATAGAACTAGTTCACTGCTGGAATGCAAATACCATGTAATAGAACTAGTTCACTGCTGGAATGCAAACACCATGGAATAGAACTAGTTCACTGCTGGAATGCAAACACCATGGAATAGAACTAGTTCACTGCTGGAATGCAAACACCATGGAATAGAACTAGTTCACTGCTGGAATGCAAACACCATGGAATAGAACTAGTTCACTGCTGGAATGCAAACACCATGGAATAGAACTAGTTCACTGCTGGAATGCAAACACCATGGAATAGAACTAGTTCACTGCTGGAATGCAAATACCATGGAATAGAACTAGTTCACTGCTGGAATGCAAATACCATGGAATAGAACTAGTTCACATGCTGGAATGCAAATACCATGGAATAGAACTAGTTTCACTGCTGGAATGCAAATACCATGGAATAGAACTAGTTCACTGCTGGAATGCAAAACACCATGGAATAGAACTAGTTCACTGCTGGAATGCAAATACCATGGAATAGAACTAGTTCACTGCTGAATGCAAATACCATGGAATAGAACTAGTTCACTGCTGGAATGCAAATACCATGGAATAGAACTAGTTCACTGCTGGAATGCAAACACCATGGAATAGAACTAGTTCACTGCTGGAATGCAAACACCATGGAATAGAACTAGTTCACTGCTGGAATGCAAATACCATGGAATAGAACTAGTTCACGGCTGGAATGCAAACACCATGGAATAGAACTAGTTCACTGCTGGAATGCAAAACACCATGCAATAGAACTAGTTTCATGCTGGAATGCAAACACCATGGAATAGAACTAGTTCACTGCTGGAATGCAAACACCATGCAATAAACTAGTTCACTGCTGGAATGCAAATACCATGGAATAGAACTAGTTCACTGCTGGAATGCAAATACCATGGAATAGAACTAGTATCACTGCTGAATGCAAACACCATGGAAATAGAACAGTTCACTGCTGGAATGCAAATACCATGGAATAGAACTAGTTCACTGCTGGAATGCAAAATACCATGCAATAGAAACTAGTTCACTGCTGGAATGCAAATACCATGGAATAGAACTAGTTCACTGCTGAATGCAAATACCATGGAATAGAACTAGTTCAAATGCTGGAATGCAAATACCATGGAATTTGAACTATTCACTGCTGGAATGCAAACACCATGGAATAGAACTAGTTCACTGCTGGAATGAAAACACCATGGAAATAGAACTAGTTCACTGCTGGAATGCAAATACCATGGAATAGAACTAGTTCACTGCTGGAATGCAAACACCATGGAATAGAACTAGTTCACTGCTGGAATGAAAACACCATGGAATAGAACTAGTTCACTGCTGAATGCAAACACCAGGAATAGAACTAGTTCACTGCTGGAATGCAAACACCATGGAATAGAACTAGTTCACTGCTGGAATGCAAACACCATGGAATAGAACTAGTTTCACTGCTGAATGAAAACACCATGAATAGAACTAGTTCACTGCTGGAATGCAAACACCATGGAATAGAACTAGTTCACTGCTGGAATGCAAACACCATGGAATAGAACTATTCACTGCTGGAATGCAAACACCATGGAATAGAACTAGTTCACTGCTGGAATGCAACACCATGGAATAGAACTAGTTCACTGCTGGAATGCAAACACCATGGAATAGAACTAAATTCACTGCTGGAATGCAAACACCATGGAATAGAACTAGTTCACTGCTGGGAAAGCAAACACCATGGAATAGAACTAGTTCACCTGCTGGAATGCAAACACCATGGAATAGAACTAGTTCACTGCTGGGAAAGCAAACACCATGGAATAGAACTAGTTCACTGCTGGAATGCAAACACCATGGAATAGAACTAGTTCACTGCTGGAATGCAAACACCATGGAATAGAACTAGTTCACTGCTGGAATGCAAACACCATGGAATAGAACTAGTTCACTGCTGGAATGCAAACACCATGGAATAGAACTAGTTCACTGCTGGAATGCAAACACCATGGGAAAAGAACTAGTTCACTGCTGGAATGCAAACACCATGGAATAGAACTAGTTCACTGCTGGAATGCAAACACCATGGAATAGAACTAGTTCACTGCTGGAATGCAAACACCATGGAATAGAACTATTCACTGCTGGAATGCAAACACCATGGAATAGAACTAGTTCACTGCTGGAATGCAAAAAACCATGGAATAGAACTAGTTCATGCT
>JAMYXO010005298.1:0-15738 GCA_033310375.1 Conus canariensis
CCCAAAAAAGAAAAACCAAAGAAACTCCCACTGCAAACAAAAGAAAACAAACCCACACAAACCCAACGACACACCCCAGAAACAACCAAACAAAACACAAACCAAAACCACAAAAACCCAAACAAAAACAACACCCAAACCCCACTCCCACCAATAACCCCACACACACCCACAATTCCACAAACCCAAACATACAACATTACCAAAACCAAAAAACCCCAGCAAAACACATAGCACGCCACAAAAACCCACACACAACACACAAACACACACCGAAAAACCAAACCCACAACCCACCAAACCAACAACCAAAAGAAACCCTACAAGGCAACCAAGCGACCAACCTAAACGCAAACAACACCTGCCAAGAAAACCAGCAAAAGAAACTCAACAAACAACAACAAAAAACCACCAAACAACAAAAAACAAAGATCCAGAACAAAAAAAACAACAGATCCAAAACGACAAACACACCCAAATAACCAAACACCAGCACCCAAACCCAAAAGCAAAACGACACACCACCAACTACCACCACGCACACCCAAAAAAACTGCAACAAAAAAAGCAACAACCCCAAAAAACACAACACCAAAAAGCCCAACACAAACACAACGAATCCCCGAACCCCCGGCAAACATCCCACACCCCCTAACAGACGCGCAAAGCACCGACCCCAAAAAAACACACTCCACCCGAAAACAACCAACAAAAACCACCACAAACAACGTCTCAAACCCACCCACAGCTATCCCTAACCCCAAAACCACACCACAAGCCAACAACCAAAAGCCAGACCCCAAAAACTAACACCAGCACCACAACCCCATCCAACCCCCACCCCATATCCACCCAACACCCACCCCCACATCATAGACCCCACACAATCCCCCCACCAGCAGCCCCCCCACCCGTCGACCCCGAACATACCCCCACAACCCACAACACCCCCAAAAACACACCCAGCACCAGGCACATCGACAAAAGATCAAAAAAAAAAAACAACACCAAAAGCCCCAAAACAAAACCAAAACTAAACCCATCCACAGACAAGCAAACCCAACCAAGACTGACCAAACCAACCGTCCCCACCAACAAAACAAACAACCAAACACACACAAACTGAAACACTGGAACCCCAACACCAAAAACAAAAAAACAAACAAAAGAACAAACAAAAAAAAATACCAACAACAAAAAACCACAAACAAACCAAAACAAAAAAAACAAGAACACGGACTAAACAACAACCCACCACACCACAACCAACGATCCAACCAAAACTACCCAAACAGAAAAAACAAAAAAAAACCTGCAAAAAAACAAAAAAAGACACAACCAAACACCAAAAGGAAAAACAACTTCCAAAAAAAAACCAAAGTTCCAACCAAAAGACAAACACAACCCAAAAACCTGGTCCCCTCCCCTCGTGTCCTCCCCCCCTCCCCCCCTCTCCTGTCATGAACCTGTATTTCCACTGTCCCCTCCCTCGTCCCCCCCCCCCCCCCACCCTCCCATGTCCTCGACCTGAAAGTTCCACTGTCCTCCCCTCGTTCCCTTCCCCCCCTACCCCCCCCCCCTCTCCATGTCATGACCTGTATTGCCACTATCCCTCCCCTCGTCTCCCCCCCCCCGCCCTCCATGTCATGACCTGTAGTTCCACTATCCCTCCCCTCGCCCCCCCCCCCCCCCCCATTCAGACCTTTATTTCCATTTCCCTTTTCCCCTCCCCCCCCCCCCCCCCTTTTTCCCCCCCGATTTTCCACTTCCCCCCCTCGTTTTCCCCCCCCCCCCCCCCATGTCCCCAAACCCGTATTTCCCCCTTCCCCCCCCCTCCCCCCCCCCCCCCCCCCCTCCAATAAACCCGTATTTCCACTTTCCCCCCCCCCGTCCCCCCCCCCCCCTTTTGGCATGAACCCTTTTTTTCCCCTATCCCTTTTCCCCCCCCCCCCCCCCCCCCCCATGCAAAAACCTTTTTTTCCCCTAAAAACCCCCCCCTCTTCCCCCCCCCCCCCCCTTTTCCCCCCATGACCTGTATTTTTCCCCACCCTTTTCCCCCCCCCCCCCCCCCCCCCCCTTTTTTACCTGTATTTTTTCCCCCTTTCCCCCCCCCCTCCCCCCCCCCCCCCCCTGTTATTTAAAATTTTTTTTCCCCCCCATCCCTTTTCCCCCCCCCCCCCCCCCCATGTCCCGACCCGTATTTCCCCTTCCCCCCCTTTTTCCCCCCCCCCCCCCCCCCCCCCAAATTTTTACCTGTTTTTAATTTCCCCCCCTGTCCCCCCCCCCCCCTCCCCCCCCCCCCCCCCCCCCCCCCCCCAAAGCAGACCTTAAAATTTTTTCCCCCTTCCCCCCCCCCCGCCCCCCCCCCCCCCCCTCCCCGTCATGAAAACCCCCATTTCCCCTTCCCTCCCCTCGTTCCCCCCCCCCCCCCCCCGGCAGACCTTTTATTTTTCCCCTTCCCCCCCCCCCCCCCCCCCCCCCCCCCCCCCTTTCCCCTTTTATTAAAATTTCCCCGGGGGCCCCCCTCGTCTTCCCCCCCCCCCCCCCGTCTTAAAACCCTTTTTTCCCTGTCCCCCCCCCCCGGCCCCCCCCCCCCCCCCATTCTAAACCCCTTTTTTTTCCCCTTCCCCCCCCCCCGTCTCCCCCCCCCCCCCCCCCCCTCCCCCCCTGGGATTTCCCAAAACCCCTTTCCCCCCCCCCCCCCCCCCTCCATTTATGACCTGTAAATTTTCCCCTTTCCCCTTTCCCCCCGGGCCCCCCCCCCCCCCCTCCCATGCATACCTGGGGGTTTCCCCTATCCCCCCCCCTCCCCCCCCCCCCCCCTTCCCAAAAAATGACCTTTTTTCCAAAAATTTCCCCCCCCCCCTCCCCCCCCCCCCTTTCCCCCTTTAAACCTTAATTTTTCCCCCTTTCCCCCCCCCTCGTCCCCCCCCCCCCCCCCCAAGTTATGAAACCCCCCAAAAATTTTCCCCCATCCTTTTTCCCTTCCCCCCCCCCCCCCCCCCCCCCATTTTCATGACCTGTATTTCCCCAAAAACCTTTCCCCTTTCCCCCCCCCCCCCCCCCCCCTTTATGACCTTAATTTTTTCCCCCCTTTTCCCCCCCCCCCCCCCCCCCCCCCCCTCCATTCAGACCTGTATTTCCCCTTCCCCTTTCCCCCGTCCCCCCCCCCCCCCCTTCCCCCTTTTATGACCTATTTTTCCCCTAAAAACCCCCCCTCGTTTTCCCCCCCCCCCCAACCCCCTTCCCCCCCCCCCCCCCCCCCCTTTTCAGAACCCCTTTTTTTTACTGGGCCCTCCCCCCGTCTTCCCCCCCCCCCCCCCCCTTTCCCGTCAGGGCCTTTTTTTTCCCCGGGGGCCCCCCCTCGCCCCCCCCCCCCCCCCCTCTCCAGAAAAAACCCCCTTTTTTTCCCCAAAAAACCCTCCCCTCGGGGGCCCCCCCCCCCCCCCCTGTCAAGACCTTTATTTTCCCCCCCTCCCCTCCTTCCCCCCCCCCCCCCCCCCCTTCATTACCTTTATTTTTCCCCTATCCCCCCCCCCCCCCCCCCCCCCCCCTCCATGTCCCTGACCTGTAATTTTCCCCCCCCCCCCTCCCCTCGTTCCCCCCCCCCCCCCCCATTCATGACCTGATTTTTACTATCCCTCCCCCCTCCCCCCCCCCCCCATGCATAACCGTATTTCCCCTTCCCCCCCCCCTCGCCCCCCCCCCCCCCTCCATGTCATGACCTGTATTTTTCCCCTATCCCTTTTCCCCCCCCCCCCCCCCCCCCCCCAAAGTCAGGGCCGTATTTTCCCCCCATCCCCCCCTCGCCCCCCCCCCCCCCCCCCAAAAACATGACCTTATTTTTCCCCACCCTTTCCCCCCCCCCCCCCCCCCCCTTTTCCAAAACCACCACCCCCCCCCCCCCCCCCCCCCCCCTCCCCCTCTGACCTGTAAAATTTTCCCAAAAACCCCCCCTCGTTTTCCCCCCCCCCCCCCCGCCCCCCCCCCCCTGTCATACCCGGGGGTTTTTTCTTCCCTTTTTCCCCCCCCTTCCCCCCCCCCCCCCCTGTCATGACCTGGGGGGTTTTTTCCCCAACCCCCCCCCCGTCCCCCCCCCCCCCCCCATGTCATGACCCGTATTTTTTTCCCCCATCCCTCCCCTCGTCCCCCCCCCTTCCCCCCTTTTATGAAACCCTTTTTTTCCCCTACCCCCCCCCCGTCCCCCCCCCCCCCCCCCCCCCCCCCCCCCTTTTTTTGGGCCCCTTTTTTCCAAATTTCCCCCCCCCTCGTTCCCCCCCCCCCCCCCCTTTTCCCCCTTTTATGACCTTTTAATTTTCCCCCCATTTCCCCCCCCCCGTTTTCCCCCCCCCCCCCCCTGTCATGGGGGTGTATTTCCCCCTATCCCCCCCCCCTCCCCCCCCCCCCCCCCCCTGTCATGACCTGAAATTTTTTCCCCCCCCCCCTTATTCCCTTTTTAAAATTTCCCCCCCCTCCCCCCCCCCCCCCCTGTTAGACCTGGGGTTTTTTCCCCCATCCCCCCCCCTTTTTCCCCCCCCCCCCCCATGTCCCTTTTTCCCGTAAATTTTTCCCATCCCCCCCCTCGTCCCCCCCCCCCCCCTTTTCCCTTCCCCCAAAACCTTTTTAAAATTTCCCTCCCCCCCCCCCCCCCCCCCCCCCCCCCATGCAGCCTGTATTTTTTCCCTTCCCTCCCCCCTTCCCCCCCCCCCCCCCCGTCATGACCTTTTTTCCACTATCCCCTTTTTTTCCCCGCCCCCCCCCCCCCTCCATGTCCCTGACCTGTATTTTTCCCCTATCCCCCCCCCCTTTTCCCCCCCCCCCCCCCCTTTATGACCCGATTTTCCCCCCTTTCCCCCCCCTTTTTCCCCCCCCCCCCCCCATGCATGACCCGTAAATTTTTTCCCCTTCCCCCCCCCCCCCCCCCCCCCCCCCTCTCCATGTCCCCAAACCCTTTTTTCCACTTCCCTCCCCTCGCCCCCCCCCCCCCCCTCCCATTCATTTTTCCCGTATTTCCCCCTTTCCCCCCCCTCGCCCCCCCCCCCCCCCCCCCATGTCAGACCTGTATTTTTACGTCCCTCCCCTCCCCCCCCCCCCCCCCCCTTTCCCGCATGACCTGTAATTTTTCCCCTATCCCTCCCCCCCTCCCCCCCCCCCCCCCCCCCCCAGTAAAACCTGTATTTTCCCCCATCCCTCCCCCCCCCCCCCCCCCCCCCCCCCCTCCCAATTTATGACCTATTTTTCCCCCTTTCCCCTCCCCCCTCCCCCCCCCCCCCGTCAGACCGTATTTCCCCTTCCCCCCCCCCCGTTCCCCCCCCCCCCCCCCCCCTGTCATGAAATGTATTTCCACTTCCCTCCCCCTCCCCCCCCCCCCCCCCCCCCCATGTCATGAACCCCGTATTTCCACTATCCCTTCCCCCCTCGGCCCCCCCCCCCCCCCCCCCCATGTCTTTTCCGAAAATTTTTTTATCCCCCCCCCCTCCCCCCCCCCCCCCCCATGTCATGACCTGTAATTTTTCCCCCATTTCCCCCCCCCCTCGGTTTTCCCCCCCCCCCCCCCTGTAAAAAAACCCGTTTTTTCCCCCATCCCCCCCCCCCGCCCCCCCCCCCCCCCCCCCTTTTAAAAACCTTTTTTTCCACTTTTTCCCCCCCCCCCCCCCCCCCCCCCCCCTGTCATTACCCGAAAATTTTCCCCCATCCCCCCCCCCCTCCCCCCCCCCCCCCCAGTAAAAAAACCCGTAAAATTTTAAATTCCCCCCCCTTCCCCCCCCCCCCCCCCCCCCCCATGTCCCTACCTGTATTTCCATTAAAATTTTCCCCCCCCCCCCCCCCTTTTTCCCCCCTTTTTCCCCCCCCCCCCCCCCCCCCCCCATTCATACCTTATTTCCACTTCCCCCCCCTCGGTTTCCCCCCCCCCCCCCCCCCCTTTTTATGGGGGTTTATTTTTTCCCCCTTTCCCCCCCCCCTCGCCCCCCCCCCCCCCCCCCCCTTCCCGACCCGTATTTCCCCTTCCCTCCCCTTTGTTTCCCCCCCCCCCCAAGTCCAAAAAACCCGTATTTCCCCTTCCCCCCCCCTCTCCCCCCCCCCCCCCCCCTGTAATTTAACCCCCATTTCCACTTCCCCCCCCCTTCCCCCCCCCCCCCCCCCCCCGTTTCCCCCCCCCCCTGTCCCCCCCCCCCAAACCGTATTTCCCCTTCCCCCCCCCCCTCCCCCCCCCCCCCCCCCCCCATGTTATGACCTGTAAATTTTTCCCCAAAAATTCCCCCCTTTCCCCCCTCCCCCCCGCCCCCCCCCCCCCCCCCCCCCCCCCATGCCTGACCGTATTTTTTTCCCCCTTTTTTCCCCCCCCCATCCCCCCCCCCCCTTCCCCCCTTTTTTTACCTGAATTTTTCCCCCTTTCCCCCCCCCTTTCCCCCCCCCCCCCCCTTTTCCACCTGTATTTTTTACTTCCCTCCCCTCCCCCCCCCCCCCCCCCCATTATGACCCCCTTTTCCCCTAAAACCCTTTTCCCCCCCCCCCCCCCCCCCCCCTTTTCCTTTTTAGGGGGGATTTCCAAAATCCCTCCCCCCTTTCCCCCCCCCCCCCCCCCCATTTCAGGGGGTGTATTTCCACTTTTCCCCCCCTCCTCCCCCCCCCCCCCCCATGTCCCGGGGGTTTTTTTTCCACTTCCCTTTCCCCCCCCCCCCCCCCCCCCCCCCCCCCATGTCCCTGACCTGTAATTTTTTCCCCCATCCCTCCCCCCCTTTTCCCCCCCCCCCCATGGGGACCTGGGATTTCCACTTCCCCCCCCCTCGTTTTCCCCCCCCCCCCCAAAGGGGTGACCCGAAAATTTTTCCCCGTTTCCCCCCCTCCTTTTCCCCCCCCCCCCCCCCCTTTTCCCCCTCAGGCCGTAAAAATTTTCCCCCGTCCCCCCCCCCTTTTTTTTCCCCCCCCCCCCCCCCCTCCATTTTCCCTGACCTTATTTTTTCCCCCTTTCCCCCCCCCCGTCCCCCCCCCCCCCCCCCATTTTCAAAAAAACCGTATTTTTTCCCCCCCCCCCCTCCCCCCCCCCCCCCCCTTTCCCTGTCCCGACCTGTAATTTTTCCCCAAACCCTTTTCCCCCCCCCCTCCCCCCCCCCCCCCCCCCCCCCATGTCTGACCTGTAAATTTTCCCAAACCCCCCCCTCCCCCCCCCCCCCCCCCTTTTCCCCCTCAGGGCCTGATTTTCCCCTTTCCCCCCCTCCTCCCCCCCCCCCCCTCCCTGGGCAACCTGTATTTCCCCTTCCCCCCCCCCTCCCCCCCCCCCCCCCCCCCTGCAGGGCCTGTATTTTTCCCCTAACCCCCCCCTCGCCCCCCCCCCCCCCCCCCCATGATGAAACCCGTTTTTTTCCCCCACCCTTCCCCCCATTTCCCCCCCCCCCCCCTGTCGGGCCTGTTTTTTTCCAAAAATTTCCCCCCCCCCTCCCCCCCCCCCCCCCCATGTTTAACCCCCCAAAATTTTCCAAATTTTCCCCCCCCTCCCCCCCCCCCCCCCCCCCCCCTCCATGTTAGACCTGTATTTCCCTCCCCCCCCCCCGTTCCCCCCCCCCCCCCCCCCCCCATTTCCCGACCCTTTTTTTTAATTTTTTTTTTCCCCCCCTTTCCCCCCCCCCCCCCATGTCCCCCACCTGTATTTCCCTTCCCTCCCCCCCCCCCCCCCCCCCCCATGTCAGAACCCGTATTTTTTCCCCCTTTCCCCCCCCCCCCCCCCCCCCCCCCCCCCCCATGTCCCTGACCTGAAAAAAACCATTTCCCTCCCCCCCCCCCCCCCCCCTGTAAGACCTGTATTTTTTCCCCCTTTCCCCCCCCTTTTTTTCCCCCCCCCCCCCCCCCATGCATGGGGGTGGGATTTCCACTTCCCCCCCTCCCCCCCCCCCCCCCCCCCCATGTTTTTTAACCCCTTAAAATTTCCCCCCTTTCCCCCCCCCGGGCCCCCCCCCCCCCCCCCCCCCAATTTATGGGCCTGTTTTTCCACTATCCCCTCCCCCTTCCCCCCCCCCCCCCCCCCCCATGTCAACCCCCCATTTCCAAAAACCCTTTCCCCCCCCCCCCCCCCCCCCCCCCCCCCCTTTTCATAAACCCGTATTTTTCCCCCTTTCCCCCCCCTCGTTTCCCCCCCCCCCCCCCCATGCCCAAAAAACCCTTAATTTTTCCCCCTTTCCCCCCCCTTTTTCCCCCCCCCCCCCCCTTTTTTTAAAACCCCAAATTTTTCCCTTTTTCCCCCCCCTTTTCCCCCCCCCCCCCCCCCCTGTCATGACCTGTATTTCCACTGCCCTTCCCCTCGTTTTCCCCCCCCCCCCAGGTCCCTTTACCTGTATTTTTCCCCTTCCCTCCCCTCGTCCCCCCCCCCCCCCCCCCCCTCCCATGTCAAAGACCTGTATTTCCCCATCCCCCCCCCTCGTTCCCCCCCCCCCCCCATGTCATGGAAAACCCGTAATTTTTTCCCCTATCCCCCCCCCTCGTCCCCCCCCCCCCCCCCAAAGTCAAGGAAACCCGTTTTCCACAAACCTTTCCCCCCGCCCCCCCCCCCTCCAGGTCCCTGACCTTATTTCCAATATCCCTCCCCCTCCCCCCCCCCCTTTCCCTGTTTATTTAAACCGTATTTCCCCCTTCCCCCCCCCTCGTTCCCCCCCCCCCCTCCATGTCATAAACCCGTAATTTTCCCCTTCCCTCCCCCTTTCCTCCCCCCCCCCCCCCCCCTCCATTCCCCCGACCTGTAATTTTCCCCTTCCCCCCCCCCCGTCCCCCCCCCCCCCCCCCCCCCTCCATTCATAAACCTGTAAATTTTCCCCTTCCCCCCCCTCGGCCCCCCCCCCCCCCCCCCCCCTCCATGGCAGACCTGTATTCCACTTCCCCCCCCTTTTTCCCCTCCCCCCCCCCCCCCCCTCTCCAAGTCATTTACCTGTATTTTTCCCCTATCCCTCCCCCCGCCCCCCCCCCCCCCCTCCCGTCCCCCTTAAACCCGTAAATTTTTTCTATCCCTCCCCCTCCCCCCCCCCCCCCACCCCCCCCCCCCCATGTCATGGGCCTGGATTTTTCCAAATGTCCCTCCCTTTTCCCTCCCCCCCCCCTTTCCATGTCAGAAACCCGTATTTTCCACTTCCCACCCCTCGTTTCCCCCCCCCCCCCCCTCTCCCGTCATGGGCCTTTAAATTTCCCCCTATTTCCCCGTCCCCCCTTCCCCCCCCCCCCCCCCCATGTCATGACCTGTATTTTTCCCCCTTCCCCCCCTCGGCCCCCCCCCCCCCCCCCCCCCATGTCCCTGACCTGTATTTTTACTTTCCCCCCCCTTCCTCTTCCCCCCCCCCCCCCCTTTCCCGCATACCGTTATTTTTTCCCCTATCCCCCCCCCCCGTCCCCCCCCCCCCCTCCATGTCATGACCTGTATTTCCCCCCCCCCCCCCCCCCCCCCCCCCCCCCCCCCCCCCCCCCCCCCCCCCCCCCCCCCCCCCCCCCCCCCCCCCCCCCCCCCCCCCCCCCCCCCCCCCCCCCCCCCCCCCCCCCCCAACCACCCCCCCTATCCCTTTCCCCTCGTTTCCCCCCCCCCCCATGGTCATGACCTGTATTTCCCCTAATCCCCTCCCCCCGTCCCCCCCCCCCCCCCCTGTCATGACCTGTATTTCCACATCCCTCCCCCTCCCCCCCCCCCCCCCCCCCCCATGTCATGACCCGTATTTCCACTATTTCCCCCCCCTCGTTCCCCCCCCCCCCCCCCCTGCATGAAACCGTAATTTCCCCTATTCCCTCCCCTCGTTTCCCCCCCCCCCCCCCCCAAGTCATGAAACCCGTTTAATTCCCCCTATCCCTCCCCTCGTTCCCCCCCCCCCCCCCCCCATGTCCCTGACCTGTAAAATTTTCCCCAAACCCTCCCCCCCGGTCCCCCCCCCCCCCCCTGTCCCCTGAAATTTTATTTTCCCCAAACCCCCTCCCCTCGTTCCCCCCCCCCCCCCCCCCCCCCCCCCTGTAATGACCTTTTTTTCCACTATCCCTCCCCTCGTTTCCCCCCCCCCCCCTCCCATGTCATGGGCCCGGGATTTTCCACCTTTTCCCTTTTCCCCCCCCCCCCCCCCCATGACATTAAAAATTTTTTTCCATTTTGTTTAATAAGGGGTTTGGGGGGAATTTAATTCCCTCCCCTCGCCCCCCCCCCCCCCCCCCTCCATTTTCAGACCTGTAAATTTCCCCTTCCCCCCTTGCCCCCCCCCCCCCCCCCCTCCCATGTCATGACCTGTATTTCCACTATCCCTCCCCCGTCCCCCCCCCCCCCCCCATTTCCCTGACCTGTATTTCCACTTCCCCTCCCCTCGCCCCCCCCCCCCCCCCCTTTCCAAAGTCATTAAAGATTTTTACTTCCCTCCCCCCCCTCCCCCCCCCCCATGTCAACCTGTATTTCCACTTCCCCCCCCCCCTTCCCCCCCCCCCCCCCATGTCCCCAAAATGTAAATTTCCCCCCCTCCCCTCGTCCCCCCCCCCCCCCCTCCATGTCATTACCTGATTTCCCCTACCCCCCCTCGCCCCCCCCCCCCCCATGTCCTGACCTGTAAATTTTTCCCCTAAACCCCCCCTTTTCCCCGCCCCCCCCCCATGTTTAAGACCTTTTATTTCCAAATATCCCCCCCCCCTTTGGCCCCCCCCCCCCCCCTCCATGTCATGACCTTATTTTTACTTTTCCCTCCCCCCTTTCCCCCCCCCCCCCTGTCATGACCCCCGAAATTTTCCCCTACCCCCCCTCCCCCCCCCCCACCCCCTTTCAGGGCCTGAAATTTCCACTTCCCCCCCCTCCCCCCCCCCCCCCCCCCCAAAGTCAGACCTGTTTTTTCCACTTCCCTCCCCCGCCCTTTCCCCCCCCCCCTTTCCCTGTCAATTTACCGAATTTTCCCCTTCCCCCCCCCTCGCCCCCCCCCCCCCCATGTCAGGGCCTGTTTTTTTCCCTTCCCCCCCCTCGTTTCCCCGCCCCCCCCCCCCATGTCATGACCTGTATTTTCCCCTATCCCTCCCCCCGTCCCCCCCCCCCCCCCCGTAGTGACCTGTAAATTTTCCCCTATCCCTCCCCTCGCCCCCCCCCCCCCCCCACCCTTCCCTGTCATGACCCGTATTTCCACTTCCCTCCCCCCCTTTCCCCCCCCCATGTCCCCGACCCCGTAATTCCCCCCCTGTTCCCCCCCCCCCTCGTTTTCCCCCCCCCCCCCCCCCCCCCCATGTTTATGACCTGTATTTCCACTATCCCCCCCCCTCGTCCCCCCCCCCCCCCCCATGTCAAGACCTTTTAAATTTTTACTGTCCCCCCCCCCCTCCCCCCCCCCCCTCCTTCCATTTTCAGACCTGGGATTTCCCAAATATCCCTTTCCCCCCGTCCCCCCCCCCCCCTCCATTTCATGACCTTATTTCCACTATCCCTCCCCTCGTTCCACCCCCCCCCCCCCCCCTGTCCCAACCCCGTAATTTTCCCCTATCCCCCCCCTTGTCCCCCCCCCCCCCTTCCTTTACCCGTATTTTTTCCACAAACCCTCCCCCCCCTCCCCCCCCCCCCCATGGGCCCTTTACCCGTATTTCCCCTATTTCCCCCCCCTCGTCCCCCCCCCCCCATGGGCATGACCTTTATTTCCACTATTTTCCCCCCCCTCGTCCCCCCCCCCCCCCAAAGTCCCCTGACCGGGAATTTTCCACTATCCCCCCCCGGCCCCCCCCCCCCCCCCATGTCATGAAACCCGAAATTTCCCCTATCCCTCCCCTCGTCCCCCCCCCCCCCCCCCATTTCATGACCGTATTTTTCCCCTTTCCCTCCCCTCGTTCCCCCCCCCCCCCCCCCATTCAAAACCCCGTTTTCCACTAAACCCCCCTCCCCCCCCCCCCCCCATGGGCATGACCCGTATTTCCAAATATCCCTCCCCTCTTCCCCCCCCCCCCCCCCCCCCATGGGAAAGACCTGTTTTTTCCACTTCCCCTCCCCTCGTCCCCGCCCCCCCCCCCCCATGTCATGACCTGTATTTTCCCCCCCTTTCCCCCCCCCCCCCCCCCCTCCCATGTCAAGACCTGTAATTTCCACTTCCCTCCCTCCCTTTTCCCCCCCCCCCCCCCCCTTCCATGGGCCCTGACCTTAATTTCCCCCTTCCCTCCCCTCGACCCCCCCCCCCCCCCCAATCCCCCGACCTGTATTTCCACTTCCCTCCCCTCTCCCCCCCCCCCCCTCTCCATGCATGACCTGTAAATTTCCCCTTCCCTTTCCCTCGCCCCCCACCCCCCCCCCCTTCAAAACCCCGTATTTCCACTTCCCCTCCCCCCGCCCCCCCCCCCCCCCCCATGTCCCCTAACCCCCATTTCCACTGGTTTCCCCCTACCCCCCCCCCCCCCCCCCAGGGCCGACCCCGTATTTCCACATCCCCCCCCCCCCGGGCCCCCCCCCCCCCCCCCATGCCATGACCTGAATTTCCACTACCCCTTTCCCCTCCCCCCCCCCCCTCCATTTCCATTTACCTGTATTTTCCACTTCCCTTGGCCCCCCCCCCCCCCCCCCACCCCCATGTCAGACCCGTATTTTTCCCCTTCCCCCCCCCCGTCCCCCCCCCCCCCCCCTTTTCCATGTTATGACCTGTAAATTTTCCCCAAACCCCTCCCCTCGTCCCCCCCCCCCCCTCCATGTCTGAACCGTAATTTTCCCCTATCCCTCCCCCCTTTCCCCCCCCCCCCCCCCTCCCGTTCATGAAACCGTAAAATTTTCCCTTCCCTCCCCCTCCCCCTCCCCCCCCCCCCCCCCATGTCATGACCCGTATTTTTCCCCTTCCCTCCCCCCCCCCGCCCCCCCCCCCCCCTTCCCTTTCATGACCTGTATTTCCACTATCCCTTTCCCCTTTGTCCCCCCCCCCCCATGTCATGACCTGTATTTCCCTATCCCCCCCTCGTCCCCCCCCCCCCCCCCCCATGTCATGACCTGTATTTCCACTTGTCCCCCCCCTCGTCCCCCCCCCCCCCATGTCATGACCTGTATTTCCACCTTGTCCCCCCCCCGTCCCCCCGGCCCCCCCCCACCCAAAGTCATGACCGTATTTCCACTATCCCCTCCCCTTCTCCCCCCCCCCCCCCCATGCCCTGACCTGTATTTCCACTATTTCCCCCCCCTCGTCCCCCCCCCCCCCCCATGTCATGACCCGTAAAATTTTCCCCTATCCCTTTCCCCCCGCCCCCCCCCCCCCCTCCAAGTCCCTGGGCCCTTTTTTTCCACTAAAACCCCCCCCCCTCTCCCCCCCCCCTTTCCCTGCATGACCTTATTTCCCGTCCCTCCCCTCGTCCCCCCCCCCCCCCCGCCTGTCATAACCCGTATTTTTCCCCTTCCCCCCCCTGTCCCCCCCCCCCCCACCCCCATTTCAGGGCCTGTTTTTTCCCCCTTTTCCCCCCCCTGGGGGCCCCCCCCCCCCCCCTCCATGTTTATGACCCTGTATTTTTCCCCTATCCCTTTCCCCCCCCCCCCCCCCCCCCTCCATGTCATGACCTGTTTTTCCCCCCTATCCCTCCCCTCGCCCCCCCCCCCCCCCCCCCATGTCAAGACCTGTAATTTCCACTATCCCTCCCCCTCGTCCCCCCCCCCCCCCCCCTCCCCGTCAACCCGTAAATTTTCCCCAAACCCCTCCCCCTCGTCCCCCCCCCCCCCCCCCCCTTTTCATGACCCTTTTTTTCCACTTTCCCTCCCCCCTCGTTCCCCCCCCCCCCCCCCTGGGCCCTGACCTGTATTTTTCCCCTAACCCCCCTCGTCCCCCCCCCCCCCATGTAAAGACCTGTATTTTCCAAATATCCCCCCCCCTCGTCCCCCCCCCCCCCCCATGTCATGGGCCCTTTTTTCCCTATCCCCCCCCCCTCGTCCCCCCCCCCCCCCCCTTTTATGACCGTATTTCCACATCCCTCCCCTCGTTCCCCCCCCCCCCCCCCCCTCCCCTGTCATGACCGTATTTCCACTAAACCCCCCCCCTCGGTTTCCCCCCCCCCCCCCATGTAGGGCCTGATTTCCACTAAAACCCCCCCTCGCCCCCCCCCCCTCCAAAGTCAAGACCTGTTTTTTCCACTAAACCCTCCCTCTTCCCCCCCCCCCCCCCATGCCCTAACCTGTTTTTTTCCACATCCCCCCCCCCCGTTTCCCCCCCCCCCCCCCCCCCCCCCATTTCATAACCCGTATTTTTCCCCTTCCCTCCCCTCTCCCCCCCCCCCCCCCCATGCATGGGCCTGTATTTCCACAAACCTTCCCCCCCCCGCCCCCCCCCCCCCCATGTTATGACCTGGGATTTCCCCTTTTCCCTTTCCCCCCGCCCCCCCCCCCCCCCCCCAAGTCATGACCGTAATTTTCCCCTAACCCTCCCCTCTCCCCCCCCCCCCCCAAAAAAGTCATGACCTGTATTTTCCACTTCCCTCCCCTTTTCCCCCCCCCCCCCATTTCAGACCTGTAATTTTTCCCCTTCCCCCCCCCTCGCCCCCCCCCCCCCGCCCTCTCCATGTTATTAAAAACCCTTTTTTTCCACAAACCCTTTTCCCCCCCCCCCCCCCCCTCTCCTTGGGCAATTTACCTGTATTTTTCCCCTTCCATCCCCTTTTTCCCCCCCCCCCCCCCCCCCCCCCCGCCATTTCCCTGACCTTTATTTTCCCCGTTCCCCCCCCCCTCCCCCCCCCCCCCCCACCTCCATGTTTACACCTTTTTCCACTGTCCCCCCCCCTCGGACCCCCCCCCCCCCCTCCATTTTGACCTTTATTTCCACTTCCCCACCCCTCTCCCCCCCCCCTCCCCCATGTCAGAAAGTAAATTTTCCCCGGCCCCCCCCCTCCCCTTCCCCCCTCCCCCCCCCCCCATTCATTTTACCTGAAAAATTTTTACATCCCTCCCCCTCCCCCCCCCCCCCCCCCCCCCCCCTTTTATGGGCATGACCTTTTTTTCCAAATTCCCCCCCTCCCCCCCCCCCCCCCCCCCTCCATTTTCTGAAACCCCATTTCCACTATCCCTCCCCTCCTCCCCCCCCCCCTCCCTGTCAGACCTGTATTTCCCCTTCCCTCCCCCCCTTCCCCCCCCCCCCCTTCCATGTCAAGACCTGTATTTTCCCCTTCCCCCCTCCCCTCGCCTCCCCCCCCCCCCCCCCATGTCGACCTTAAATTTTTCTATCCCTCCCCCCTTTAAGGCCCCCCCCCCCCCCCACCCCTTTCCCGTCATTACCTGTATTTTCCCACTATCCCCCCCCCTCTCCCCCCCCCCCCCTCCATGTCATAAACCGTATTTCCACTATCCCTCCCCTCGTCCCCCCCCCCCCCCCCCCCTCCATGTCATGACCTGTAATTTTACTAACCCCCCCCCTTCCCCCCCCCCCCCCCCCAAAGCATGCCGAAATTTTCCCCTATCCTTTCCCCCCCCCCCCCCCCCCCCCATTCATTTACCCGTATTTCCACCCATCCCTCCCCTCGCCCCCCCCCCCCCCCCCCCCATGTCATGACCTGTATTTCCACAATTCCCCCCCCCTCGTCCCCCCCCCCCCCCCATGTCATGCCTGTATTTCCACTATCCCTCCCAGTCCCCCCCCCCCCCCAACCCCCCCCCCCATGTCATTACCTTAATTTTTACTTCCCCCCCCCCTCCCCTTTCCCCCCCCCCCCCCATGTCCCTGACCTGTATTTCCCTAACCCTCCCCCCCGTCCCCCCCCCCCCCCCTCCATGTCATGACCTGTAATTTTCCCCTATCCCTCCCCTTTGTTCCC
>JAMYXO010005299.1:0-15734 GCA_033310375.1 Conus canariensis
AAAAAACAAAAAACCCCTTTAAAAAAAAAAAATTTTTCCCCCCCCAAAAGGGGGGGAAACTTGAGTCGTTTTTTTCCCATTAACCGTTTTTTTCTATGAAAAAAATACCAGTCTCCTCCCCCCAAAGGGAAAAAAATGGGGGAAACCCCCGGGGGGAACAAAAAGTCGGGGTTTGGTCTGCCTTATCAGACAAAAAAGGGGAACTTTCGCATATTTTTTTGCCCACAAGAGAACAAACAAAAACCCCAAAATTTTCTCTTTTTACGTTTTTCTTTTTTTTTCTTCTTTTTTTAAAAAACCCCTTTTTTTCCCTTTTCTATTTTTTTCCTATCTTCCCTTTTTTAAAAATTCTTTATGCTTTTATCCTTTCTGGTTTTGCTTTGTTGTTCTCCCCTCCCCCTCTCTCTCCCCCTCTCCCCCTCTCTCTCCCTCTCTCTCTCCCTCCTCTCCTCTCCCCTTCAAACTTGCCGGCCTCTTTCTTTCCTCGACTTCTTAAACCTTTTTTTTGTTCATGTCTTGTTTTTTTTTGCTTTTTTTTGGGTTGTCTTTCCCCCTTTATTAAAACACCCCTCACGTTCCCTTTCATTTTTTCTTACTCTTTTTGGGTTGTTTTCAAAAATTTCGTTTTTTTTGCAACCCCCCCCCCCCAAAAAAGGGGGAACAGCATTTCCCAACCGGTCATTTGGCTCCACCGTCAAGGGAAACAAAAAGCGAGCAAGAAAGGGGAAAAGGGGGCCCCGGGGGAAAACGGGGCCCCAGAGGGGAAAAAATTCCCCGGGGCCCCACAACCGTGCGGAGATTTTACCTGCACCAACCCCCTTTCTCTCCAACAAAGGAATTTTTGGAAAATTTTCCTTTTTCGTGTCCTTCTTTTTTTTTTTTTGGTGATTTTGTCTTTCTTTCTACTATTTTTTTTCCTTTTTTCCCACTTCCACTTCTTTCCCCCCTTTTTTTTTTGGGTTCTTCTTTTTTTACCTTTTTTTTCCCCTTTTTTCTTTCTTCCCCCCCCCCCCCCCCCCCAATTTTTTAAATTCTTTTTTTCCTTTTTTTCTTTCCTTTTATTTCTTTTAAAAAAAAACCCTTTTTGCATTTTTTTCCTTTTTTTGCTGGGTTTTTTTTTCCCCTTTTGGGGTTTTGGGGGCATTTCAAAACCCATCCCTCTTTCTTTTCTACTCTTTTGTCCTCTTTCCCTTTTTTCCCCGCGTTTTCCTCTTTTTCCTCCTTTTTTTCCCGTCGGGTCGGGGCCCGTCTTTTTCCCCCCTTTTGGGTTTTTCCTCTCGGCTGTTTTATTTTCTCGCTGTTTACATTTTTGTTTTGTGTTTTGTGTGTTGTGTGTTGTGTTGGTTGTTTTTGTGTTTTTGGGGGTTTTGGGGGGTTTTGTTGTTTGTGTTGGGTTGTTTTTTTGGGGTTGTGTGTGGGGTTTTTTTTGGTTTTTGTCTTTTTTTTTGTGTTTTTGTTTTTTGGGGGTTTTTTTTGTTGTGACCCCCCCCCCCGCGCCGGTTTGGTGTTTGTTGTTGGTGTTTGTTTTGTTTTTTTTTGGGGGATTTTTTGCCAAAATTTCCCCAAAAGAAAAATTCCATTGTCAAAGGTTTCCTTTTTTTTTCCAATCAAAAAAACCCCTAACCCATTTAAAAATTTTTCCCCTTACTTTTTGAAAATAAAAAAATTTTGGGTTGTGGTTTTTTTTGGGGTTTTTGTGTTTTTTTTTTTTTTTGCTGTGTGGTAAATTTTGTAGTTTTTTGCTTCCCCTCCTCCCTGGGTCGATTTTACCGGAAAAAATATCTTGAAAGGGACCAAAAATTCTATACTTTTTTCATTATTTATCTGGGGGTCACAACAACATTCGGGGGAAATCTGAATTTGGGAGATACAATTAGCCACCCCCCAAAACATGACAAAAAGGGGGAAAAAAAGGGGCGACTTTCCAACTGGCATTCGTCATTTTCGTAATCCAAATTTTTGGGAAAAATCTATATGCGATCCCAAAAAGGGGAAAGCTTACGGTTTTTACTTAACAACTTTTGATTCCCCAGTTTTTTCAAAATTTTTTGGGGGGGGAAATCAAAAAATATCCATTTTGGGGCAAAGATAAAAAGGGGGCGCCAAAATTTTTTTTTACAATTTTCCTTTTTTAGGAAAATGGGGGTTTTTTTCCCAAAAGTAAAAGACATTCTTTTTTTTTAGCAGGGGAACATAATAAAAAGGGGGGCCCGGGGGCCCGGGACATTTTTAAAGAGTCAAAAAAATAACCAAATTTTTATAAATCAAAAGGCAACAAGAAACCCCCCCAAAAAACCCTTTGTTAAGGGGGGGAAGGGGAGAAAAAAGGGGCCCAAAACGATCGTGCAAAAACCATTTTTTTTTTAAAAAATAGGTTTTTTTTTTTTTTGGCCCCAACTTTTTTAAAAAATTTTTGTTTACTTTTATTTGGTGCTTCACCCCAAGCAAAAAATGTTAAGGTTCTCATTCCCATTTAAATTACCAGCTAATCCAAACTGATAAAACGGGGGGTAAAATTTAACCCCGAACAAACATTTCTTTTTCCTTTTTCACAAAAAGGGGCCCAAATTTTGCATCCGCTCAAACCTCACTTCTGATTATTGTCATTTTTCCTTTTTTGGGGTTTCCCTAAAACATTCCCCACTGGGGGGCTAGCCTTCCAGAAGGGGTTTTTTGTATAAGCGTTTTTTAAAGGCCGGGGAAAAATGACAGAACAATACCGAACAACCAAAACAACCTCCACAGGGGCTCATAAACCCCCACCATAAAAAAACACTTAAAAAAAAAAAATCTTTCCCCCTTTTTGACAACCCCCCCCCCCCCCTCAATTTTTAAATTTCCCTACTCATTCCCTCAAAAAAACAAAAATTTAAAATTTTTACTCCCCCTTTTTTCCTTTTTCCCCCAAATGAATCATTTGAAGAAAAAAATTTAAAAAACCCCTTTTTAAAAGGAAAAAAGGGGGGGTTCCTACAAGAAAGCAAAAAATAATTCCTGGGGGCAAATATCTTTTTTTTTAACGCTCTTTTTTGGGGGGGAAATTTAACCTTTTTTTTCAAACATTCAAAAAAAAAAAATCCGCCCAAAAACGAAAAAAAAAAATGAAGGGCAAAAAACCCCCCCCCTAAAAATGAGTTAAAAATTTCCAATTTACGTGAAAAAAAGGGATGGTCGTTTTTGTTTTAAGGGGGCCCAAAAAAGGGGGTTTTTTTTTCCTGAGAACCAAAACGAAAAACTTGTTTCTTGCATTTTTGTCCGGGGGGGTAGCTTTCTCTTGGGGGTAGGGGGTTTTTTTTCCCCCTCACCCCCCCCCACTCCTCCCTCCCGGGCCCCCCCCCATGATGGGGGAAAATATAGGGATTAGCACAAACCCCTTTTTTGGGGGCCCGACCCCTTTTCAGTTTGGGGGGAAACTTGGGGGGGACAAGGGGCCCGACCTGACAAAAAACCCTCTGCTACACAGGGGGTTCCTATAATTATGGTACGGGGTCCAAACGGGTATCTGGGAGGACAATTTTATTTTTGGGGGAAAGGGGGCCATCCACTCTGGGGGGGAAACACCCTCCCCCGAACTAAATAATACGCATCTATCACGGTACACCTTTTGGGGGGCTGGAAATTCCCGGGAAAAACCCTTTCTAACAATTTTGTTTTGGGCCCAGGGTTTTTATTTAATCACCGCATACTCTCGTTTTTTTTGCAATGGGGCCCTGGGGCGAAACAACGGGGTTTAACCCTGCCTTTTGAGGAAAGGGCCATCAAACCCCGTTCAGCGACTTCACTACAAAAGACAAAAGAAACTTTTTCTATTCAAACAAATGCTGACCATTTTCAGACAAGGGAAGTAATTATTTGGAAGCAGATCATCTAATTCCTTCCCTTGGCTGTCAAAACTAATATTTCTACGCGTGAACTGACTGGAATGGATTCATTTTGCGCCAGTAGTTACAAGAAGAGAAGTCACTGATTGCTTGTTCTTCGTTTCGAATTGTCCCAAATGTTGGTTAATCTTGCCTGAGAAAGAAGGCCAAAGAAGTCTCGAAACGCGTCGTGTGTTGTTTTGTCTTTTGTTGCCCCTATCTTTTTTCTTCTTGTCCAACGTACAGAACAGTTCTTTCTCTGTTAGGTTTGTGTCAGTTTCCGCCTGCAGTCATCTAACTATCAATTTTTTTTTCTTCCTTTTTTGCGCGCTTTGTCAGCAAAGATTGCACAAACACTACAGAGTTCATTTTAACCACACGTAGTAAAAGGGGTGAAATATGTGGCCCAGCGACAATGCCACTAATGCTTGGAGTTGATCTAACGGGAATGCGTGATCATTCAGCGAATTCATTACAACTGAAAACACTTTCTATCGAAAAGAATACTGAACATTTTCAGACAGGAGAAATATTTGTTTTTTCTTTTCTGTATAAAGTAGTGTTTCTACACGTCAACTGAATTAAAGGGACGAGAATATAGATTCTTGCCGGAACCGTTATTTTTTTCTCCTTAAATTTGTTGTTGTTGCCATTTTGGTGTATTAACATCAGGGCAGCTTCAAATCACACTGTGGATGAGAGTCCTGCAGATATGAGTTGGGCCACAGAAAGGGAAATAACTACAAAAGAATTATAGTGGTACGCTCCGACGTACGGACAGGCACAAATATACGCTGCTACGTACGCATGCATGTATGCACACACACATACACACCACACACACAGCACACACACACACACACACACACACACACACACACACACACACACACACACTACACACACACACACACATACACACACGCCTGTTTTGAATGAACAGACTGGTGCGTGTTTCTGGACGATGAGAGCCCACTAGACAAGACAACTGACGTGATCAGCTACATCAACTTTTGCGTGGGCATGGTACTACAGACAATGGAGATCAAGCTGTACCCAACTCCAAGCCCTGGATCACCAAGGACCTGAAATAGCTGCTGAAAGAGAGAAAGTCAGCTCTGAAAGAAAAGGACACCAGGAATATGCAACTCACCTAGAAGAAGATCGACAAGAGGATCAGGGAAGAGAAGAAGTACTCTGCAAAACTCGAGGACAACTTCCGGCAAGGTGACTCCAGGAAGTGCTGGCAGAACATCTCTGCCATAACAGGGTACAGGCCCAAGAAAGCTGAACTGAGAGCAGATGATGAGAGGAGATTGGCCAATGTACTGAATGTGTTCTACACACGTTTTGACCAGCGGGACTTCAGCATTGAGCAGCAGCGGGCCATGGGCACGGTGCCCCAGCTCCCTGGATCCCCAGTGACCATCAGTGGAGAGGAAGTCCACAGACTGTTCAGGAAGCTAAATGTCATAAGTGCCTCTGGTCCGGATAGCATCAGCAGTTGGACTCTGAAAACCTGCAGCAACTCCTTGGCCCATGTCTTCAAAGAGCTGTTCCAGCGATCATTTCAGGAAGGCCATGTTTCGCGATTATGGAGGTCATCCACAATCATTCCTGTGCCAAAGAAGAAAGTGATCAGTCAGCTCAACGACTACAGACCAGTAGCGCTAACATCAGTCCCCATGAAATGTACTGAGGAAATTGTCCTCAAGCATCTCAGGGGAGAAACTGAAGACCATCAAGATCCACTGCAGTTCGCCTACACCAGAGGTAGGATCACAGAAGATGCCATCCTGACAATGCTGCACCACCTCCACCAGCACCCTGATAGGCTCGGGACGTTCGCCAGGGTTCTGTCTGTGGATTTTCAAGTGCCTCCAACACCATTCAGCCCTTCTCCTCGTCGGGAAACTACTGGCCATGGCTGTTAACCCAGATATCATCAAATGGATCTTCAGCTTCCTGACTGACAGACCACAGCAAGTCGTAGTTGGCCGGGTTGTCTCTGATGTCCTGGTGACCAATGCAGGAGCCCCACAGGGGTGTGTTATGTCGCATGCTCTATTCACCATCTACACAGCTGACTGCCGCACCGGGAAGGCATGCAATCTGCAGATCAAGTTCGCATATGACACGTCGCTTACAGGGCTGATGCACGACTCTGATGGAACCAAGTACCGAGAGGCAGTCAGCAAGTTGGTGGACTGGTGCAACAGGAAATTCCTTCAGCTCAATGTCACCAAGACAGAGGAGATGGTCATCGACTTCTGCAGGAACCCAAGCAGCACCCACCCACTTGTCATCAAGGAAGAGGAAGTGCGCATTGTACGCACCTACAAGTACTTCGGCAAGTCATTGACAAGTTGGAGTGGACCCCTAACATCGACATGTGCTGCAAGAAGGCCAGCCAGCGTCTTTTCTTTCTGCGGAAGCTCCCACAGTTCAGGGTCAACAGCATCATCCTGAACTTGTTCTATCAGTCAGTGATCCAGTCCATCTTCCTCTACAACCATCTGTGCTTCCATCCATCCTCCTCTACAACCATCTGTGTGTGGGGTGTGTGTGTGTGTGTGTGTGTGTGTGTGTGTGTGTGTGTGTGTGTGGTGTGTGCGTGAGTGTGTGCGTGTGTGTGTGTGCGTGTGCGTGTGTGTGTTGTGTGTGTGTGTGTGTGTGTGTGTGTGTGTGTGTGTGTGTGACGGAACAAGCTCATAAATAAATAGAACGAAAAATATTTTGTGACGTCTTTAACAAATACGTAAGTTTCGTTCGTTGTTATGTCCCTTGTATCCATGGTTTATTGGCGAATATCTCCAAGTAAAGTCACATGTTACCGTTGACCAATGAACTGCCTTTGTCGTTGACAACTAAACTAAACATTCAATGTCACCGAGCAACACTGATCTTCGGCAAGATCGGGAACAACGGGCAGCAGGCATTGAAAGGTGACAGCAAGAGGATTAAACTCTGAAACGATCCAGCGTTTGAAGCGGATTAGAGGAAGATCTAAAACTGAAGAAGGCTTCAGCACGCTAGCCGTGGAGAAATGGTTTAGTAATCTGGCGAAGAGCAAGAGACGGCCGCAGACCAAGGGGAGCTGGGCCATTCGTGCGATCCACCACAGAAGGGACTGGAGGCTGGACGTACCATTGCTGGTAGACCTTGGTCTGGAGGGGTGGAAACCTCCCCCGCCTCTGGGGGGAATTTTTGACTTGGTTTTCTAGAAAGCTTATGATATGGGAGGAAACATTTGACATGTTACCCTCTGAAAAACAGGTTATTTTGGCATTGAGAGCTGCATTAATAGTGTGTTTTTTCCTCTTTGCACCTTGTATTTAGCATTATGGGGTAGGGGTGTTTACTCTCTGTTTGTCACATATAATCTGGCTTGATATCTCATAGCTTTGTCGTGAATGACATCTAAAACAAATTTCCTCGATATATCTGCACACTATTCTGCTGGTATTTTACAAAAAGAGATACAGTGATGATGTTTGTGCATGGGCATCCGAATCGCATGCAGCTGAAATCTGTCGTACCACTCAACCACAGCTGTGCGCTGTTCTGTTCCCCCGTGCAAGTGGAGCAGCCGACACCTATCCACGCGTTTCTTGCTAGTTTTGTCTCCACAGTTCAGTGTGTATCACAAAACAGCGTATGTTCACTTAGGCCTAGATCCAGATTTCGTTATTGTGATCATAGATTTTCTACGAAAAGTAAGTACTGTAACATTCGTTTATAACGTCAATCGGTGTGGCACTAAAAGTAATGCGTTTACGACAGCGCGTTGAGGCGATGTTTCTCTAGTGGTGAGAGATTCAATAACATGAACCAGTGATTTGGAGCAACTGGTCTAATAATAAAAATAATAATGCCATGAGTTTCTTTGTCTCTCAAGTCACACCTATCTTACGAAGGCGCTTGTGTATTTTCTTCTTCTTGTCGCAAAATGTTGTCTTTGTAAAGAAATCTAACATACAAAGCAGTCATGTGTGCATGCCTTTGCGTGCTTTACTGTGATCTCTGTCTGCAGCATGACGTATGCATGTCCTTAGTAAACCCACCTCACCCCCATCCCCACCTCTGTGTGTGTGTGTGTGTGTGTGTGTGTGTGTGTGTGTGTGTGTGTGTGTGTGTGAGTGTAAAGCGTTCATGCACACATCTTCTACACACCTCTGCCCATCCCGTCTACTGCGCGTGTCTCATTATTTCGGCCAGACTCCTGTGCTAAGCATGTGTAGCCTAGATTAGTATAGCAGATGGTACTCGCTGTCACAGCGCAAGATGCACTTTTCTGATTGGGTTGCTGGAGAACCTCTGACATGCGTGTCCGTGCTTTGGAAAAACCGCTGCTTGAGTTCGTTGCTAGTTTTAGTTCTGCGTACTTCACGACTAACTTTGACAAAGTGTATGAATAGGGCAAACCGCTTTGCCGCATTATAATATCCATTTGTTTTTAACCGTCTTGTTTCGATCATTGGGAATGGGCAGGTGTGCAGCCTCTAACTACACTGTAATTAAAAATGCGTCATCTTCTCCTGTGTGAATTCAGATTTGCACCATGGCAGATGAACAACCAGTGACCTTTAAAAACACACCCACATGCAAAGGAAAATGTTCAAGAGATGGGAGAACATGTGTAATTCATTTAAAAAAAACAACAGAAAAAAAGAAGACTATAACCCCACTAACTGAAGAAAGTAAAAAAAAAATTAAAACCTATCCAGAAGTCTCTCCATTTGAGACGTGCTTCAAATGTAGCATGTCATAGACTAGATCAGATTTGTGATTGCATTCCAGAAAGTATGGACTTTACTCGCCATGGTTATCACAGAAGCTGTTATGCACGGTTTACCAATGTGAAATTTGCCAGGAAAAGGAAACATGAGACAGAGAGTGAAGAAGTTGTAGGACCATCTAAACCAAAGAGGACTGCTGTTGCTACATCAGGCCCACTGCTTCCAAACGACAGATGTATCTTTGGCAACAAAAAATTCAGGAAGAAAGCTTCAAAAGGAGTTGCATGTTTTGACAAACTTGTAAAATGAGTCACCAAGACGGCAGAACAGTCTATAAAGGATGCAGCAAAAAATTACGCATGATGACATTTTCACTCATTATCAAGATGTAGATCTGGTAGCACGTGAAGCTCACTATCATGAGGGTTGCAGGAAAGACTATGTGAGATCTGAAGGCAGGCATGCTGAAACATCCACAGGCCAGACATCTGTTGAGCAGCTACAGGCACATGAGAGGGCATTTGAGTACATATGTGAGTACGTTGAAAATGCCTTGATCAGAGGTGCGCAGGTGGAGAGAATGACCATGCTGAGAGAGAAGTACCGTGGATACATGCAACAACATTCCCCTGACTTCTACAACCCAGGATACAAGACTTACAAACTGACAGAAAAGATAATGAAATATTTTGGCTTCAGAATAAAATTTTGGGCTCCAAACCATCGCAGTGAGCTTGTTTATTGTGACGAACTTGCCCGAGGTCAGGCAGTTGAGACAGCGTTTGTATCAGCAGCTTCAGAAGAAAGGCAACTTGAGGAGTCTGCATATGTCCTTTGTCGACACATCTTGGATGCTTTTAGAGCTGCACCTGACATGCCATGGCCTCCATCTACAGAGTACCTTCAGTCTGATGCTGTCCATCCTCCAGCTATTCTCACAGATTTTCTCCAAAACCTGCTGTCTGGAAAAAGTAGTACTGTGGAGCAAAACAAAACCACCAGATTAGCATCCTCCATTGGCCAGGACATACTCTTTGACAGGGGGAAAGTGGAAAATGCCCAAACATCTTCTACTTGGAATGTCTATCAGACATGTTGCTGGTAGCTCTGAAGTTCTAAGTCTCTTGAATCATTTTGAACACGTTGCTGGATACAAAACAATTGTAGGACTTGAGACTGCTATGGCCAACTCTGTACATCAGTGTGCTAGTCTTCTGCCTTCAATGGTGAGTTTGGAACAGAACAAAGTGATTCATTTCTGCTGGGATAACTTTGACCTGAACGAAGAAACCCTTTCAGGAGCTGACACCACCCACTCCACTCATGGCCTAGTTATTCAAGAGGTGACAGGAGACACAGTGCATGACACAGTTCCTTCTCAAACAGAACTATCTCCTGCTCATCAAAACCACCAATGCTCCATGCAGTCTGAACCAAGAAACACGTACCACCCTGCTTTGCAAAAGAAAAGGCAGAACCCAACTTGAATGTTGTCGACACTCATTTCTCAAACCCAGAGGCTGTCTACAAAGCTAAAGTTGTTGACTTTTGGTGGGTTTTCTCCAGATGTGAGGCCAAAGATGGAAATCAACTGGTGCCTGGATGGGGAGGATGGGTGTCTCTCACAGGAGAAGAAGGGATAGAAAGGATGCAGTCTACTGTTGACTACATGCCACCCATCCACCACCCCATCACACAAAATTCCACAGTCCAGCATGTCCTCAAAGTGTCACAGGCAGCAGCAAAGCAAGTGGGGCAAGGTATAACATTAGTTACATTTGACTTAGCAGTAGCAAGGAAAGCATAAAACTTGGTGTGGCAGAACAATCTCTTCCAAGACATCTTTGTCAGACTAGGAAGCTTCCATACAATCTGCTCTTTCCTTGGCGCTGTTGGCAAACTGATGAGGGAACTGGTCTTGCTGGAATAGTCATTAAGTCTGCTGTCTGTGCGAGTGGGTCAATGGAGCAAGTGTTTGCTGGCAAACACTACAACTGTGCTCTTCAAGTACACAAACTAGTCCACCTCAGCTTGGCAGCTTGGCTGATGCTGTCTTTCAAGATGGCTGTGACATCAGCAATGAATAGGGTGAGAGGTTGTTTTTTTTATCTGTACTCAGAGACATGTCATTACCATTGACAAGTTGTTTTTTGTATCGTACTGTGTTTTCATATGCATTTTAAATTTTGTTCGTAAAGAACATGTTCCGCATTCCTTGTATGGTTGTGAAATGTCCATGAGCAGATAGCCTTTTCAGTATTCTTTAGTTTGGTACCAAATTAAATACAAATACTTAAGAAGAAATTTGATTTAAGAGACTTAAAATAACCCCACCCCCTGAATAATCACCATCGGTAGGGTTACTATAGTGTATCGCTCGTATATCCTGAAATAACCTGGTTACAGCGGGATAACATATGCCATAAAATTTTTAAATGAACAAAGTATCAGAAAATTTCACTCATAAATCCCCCCCTCCCCCCCCCCCGGGGGGGGGGGGAGGGGGGTCTACGGACAGGCCAAGGTCTATGGGGTTGGTGTGGGCCAGAGCGGCAGCATCAGCCAGAATTCCACAACCATTTCGGGAAGATTGCCTGAGGTAGGCGATGTTTGGATTTGTAGGCTAGACTTATTTATAGATTGTTAATGTGTTGAGAGATTCACTTTTGTAACTTGGAACTGATGTTCGTTAAATCAGCATAATTCTTATTCTTTATTCATGCGATTTGCTTGGCAATGTAAATCTACATGACTATCATCAACTTGCATAAGCTTTTTCATATTCAAGCCGTTGGATGCGCGATCAGTTATTTTGCGACATTTTGTGATCGTGATGGCAGAGCATGTGTGTGATAAACTGTTTGAAAATATCTCGATTTTATTTGAATTTGTTTTGGATTTTCAACTGATGATACAGGCGCCCAACGTTCTACAATGGTGTTTTTCGTCAATGATGTGCTAAAGGTCGATGGGTGACGGTACTTACATCCTTGAGTCAAGTGAACAACCATACATTCTCCAGTACACTAATTATAACTGTTGTGACATTATAGCCAGTGAAATTCAATAATATTGACAGACGGTTAACAGTTCACCGATCTCCTCAGTCCGCCATCTTGGTCAAGAGAGAGATCAGAGAGATATACACAAATACAGAGAGAGAGAGAGAGAGAGAAGAGAGAGAGAGTCAGAGAGACAGAAATACACAAATAAGAGAGAGAGAGAGAGAGAGAGAGAGAGAGAAGAAGAGAGAGAGAGAGAGATACACAAATACAGAGAGAGAGAGAGAGATATATGCACAAATACAGAGAGAGAGACAGAGATACACAAATACAGAGAGAGAAAGAGAGAGAGAGAGAGGATTCAGAGAGATAAAGATACACAAATACAGAGACAGAGAGACAGAGATACACAATTACAGAGAGAGAGACAGAGATACACAAATACACAGAGAGAGACAGAGATACACAAATACAGAGAGAGAGGGAGAGAGTCAGAGAGATATACACAAATACAGAGAGAGAGAGAGAGAGAGAGAGAGAGTCAGAGAGACAGAGATACACAAAACAGAGAGAGAGAGAGAGAGAGAGAGAGAGAGAGAGAGAGAGTCAGAGAGATAGAGACACACAAATACAGAGAGAGAGACAGAGATGCACAAATACAGAGACAGAGAGACAGAGATACACAAATACAGAGAGAGAAAGAGTCAGAGAGATAGAGATACACAAATACAGAGACAGAGAGACAGAGATACACAATTACAGAGAGAGAAACAGAGATACACAAATACAAAAGAGAGAGAGAGAGAGAGAGAGATCCACAAATACAGAGAGAGAGAGAGAGGGAGAGAGGAGAGAGAGAGAGGAGAGAGAGAGAGAGAGAGAGAGAGAGAGAGAGAGAGGAGAGAGAGAGAGTCGAGAAACAGAGGGAGAGTCAGAGAGACACAAATACAGAGAGAGAGAGAGAGAGAGAGAGAGAGAGAGAGAGAGAGAGAGAGACAGAGAGAGACAGAAGAAGACAGAGACAGACAGACAGACAGACAGACGGAGACAGAGAGAGAGATACACAAATACAGAGCGAGAGAGAGTCAGAGAGACAGAGATACACAAATACAGAGAGAGAGAGAGAGAGAGAGAGAGAGAGAGAGAGAGAGAGTCAAAGAGATAGAGACACACAAATACGGAGAGAGAGGGAGAGAGAGAGAGTCGAGAGGAGAGAGAGAGAGGAGGAGAGAGAGAGAGAGAGAGAGAGGAGAGAGAGAACAGACAGACAGACAGAGAGAGAGATTGATTCCTACAGTGTATGTTTCTATACTAAAACAGGCATGGGCCCAACAGTCAAACTAAAGTTCCTTGTGGCACCCTCTCTTCTAGCACATCATGCATAGAGGAGGTCTCACTAGCCACGTGTTCTTCTAGCACATCATGCACAGAGGAGGTCTCTCTAGCTACGTGTTCTTCTAACACATCATGCACAGGGGAGGTCTCACTAGCCACGTGTTCTTCTAGCACATCATGCACAGAGGAGGTCTCACTAGCCACGCGTTCTTCTAGCACATCATGCACAGAGGAGGTCTCACTAGCCACGTGTTCTTCTAGCACATCATGCACAAAGGAGGTCTATCCAGCCACGGGTTCTTCTAGCACATCATGCACAGAGGAGGTCTCACTAGCCACGTGTTCTTCTAGCACATCATGCACAGAGGAAGTCTCTCCAGCCACGTGTTCTTCTAGCACATCATGCACAGAGGAGGTCTCTCTAGCCACGTGTTCTAGCACATCATGCACAGAGGAGGTCTCACTAGCCACGTGTTCTCAGTTCTTCGCGCTTTGAGACTGTGTATGTGCTGGGCGAATGGGTGCCGAAAGGAACAGTGCTTTTTGAAGTTTTGGGCACGTGTATTGCTTCACCATCCGCCGTGGCGAAGTGGTCAACGTTGCCGATTCCCGGATGGGAGGTCGTGGGTTCTATTCCTATCAGAGTCATGTGGGATTTTTTCTGCCCTGACCGGCTTCCTTCCCAAAGGTGAGTTTGCTACGGACTCAGTTAGGAAGACAGACCACACAGTCGAGTTTCATCCACTGAATGGATGCGTCTATGAGAGTGTTGCTCCGATTTCTGACAAACGCTACAGGTGTCTGTATCTCTCGGGCCTGATTGACGCCGAGATATATTATGAAAGTAAGCGTAGACTACAGCCCTGTCATGCAGTCTCAGACCGGATGGAAAACTGTTGCATCATCTTCATCATCCTCATTCTCATCGATCAGCATAAAAGTCTCATATTCTGTGGCCCTTCATACCCTGCTCTCATGGTGACCTCAGTTTCGATGTCCTCTCCACGTCTGTGGCCTTGGTTTAATTCTGTCGGGGTCATCGGTATCCATGGGGGCTGTCGTTGGATGGATGTGGTGGCGCCCTCCGGAGGGAGAGCTCACTCACGACGGCTCTGCGACTATGTGCAGATCTGTTTTTCCTTCTTCGTAATCAATTCATTTATTTTTGTTTCTTTTTTCGTTGTTTTTTTCATTTCATTAAATGAATCTATGCATCAATATCGATGGAGAAAGTACAAATCCACATTTTTATGTAGCATTATTCGCTAGTCAAAACTTTTGCTAGTCATGCTAAGTTCATCCCTTAGCGGGGAAGCGCCAGATAAAAAAGAAGCATGTGTTTGCTTCTCTGTTACCTTGGGAATACAATTTATCAATCAACGTCTCTCTCTCTCTCTCTCTCTCTCTCTCTCTCTCTCTCTCTCTCTCTCTCTCTCTCTGTCCTGTCTGTCTGTCTGTCTCTCTGTCTGTCTGTCTGTCTCCCCCCTCTCTCTGTTTCTCTGTGTGTGCGCGCACGCGCGTTTATGTGTGTGTGTGTGTGTGTGTGTGTGTGTGTGTGTGTGTGTGTGTGTGTGTGTGTGTGTGAGAGAGAGAGAAGGAGAGAGAGAGAGAAGACAGACAGACAGACAGACAGACAGACAGACAGACAGAGAGAGAGAGAGAGAGTAGTGTGTGTGTGTGTGTGTGTGTGTGGTGTTTTATGTGTGTGTGTGTGTGTGTGTGTGTGTGTGTGTGTGTGTGTGTGTGTGTGTGTGTGTGTGTGCGTGCGCGCATATATACGTGTATATTTGCGTACGTGTATATGCGGCAATGTTGTGTGTGTGTGGTGTGTGTGTGGTGTGTGTGTGTGTGTGTGTGTGTGTGTGTGTTTGTGTTGAAGAGAGAGAGAGAGAGAGAAGACAGACAGACAGACAGACAGACAGACAGACAGAGAGGTGTGTGCGTGCGTGGTGTGTGTGTGTGTGTGTGTGTGTGTGTGTGTGTGTGTGTGTGTGTGTGTGTGTGTGCGTGTATGTGTGTGTGCGTGCGTGCGTACGTGCGTGTATGTGTGTGCGCGCGCGCGCGGCTGTGCGTCTGTGTGCGTGCGTGAGTATGTGTGTTTGTGTCTGTGTGCGTGTACATTACCGCGTTTGAGTGTAGGTGTGTTTAGGAGGAGGATGTTGGATGGAAGATGCCTGGATGTGTATACATGTAGGCGTGTGAGTTTGTTACGTACATCAATAGAACGTCAACGCATTCACATAAAGCGATTTTAGACAGCAAATTTGATTGATTGATGTGTGTGTGGTGTGTGTGTGTGTGTGTGTGTGTGTGTGTGTGTGTGCGTGTGTGTGTGTGTGTGTGTGTGTGTGGCGCGCGCGCGCGCGCGCGCGTGTGTGTGTGTGGTCTGTGTCTGTGTGTGTCTGTGTGTGTCTGTGTGTGTGAAGGGAGGAAACCCTCTCACAGATGGCTTTAAACGCTTTAATATGACTTTTAAGAGAAAAGGATGATTGGCCAATTGGCATCAGGGCCCTCCACTGGCACAGATCTTGGAGCCGCGTGGCAGATGACAGTCAATCATGGAAGGCGCGGAGGATTCCTCAGTTGGAACCTTTGACAGTAACAGGGACAAATAATCCACTCAGACCTCATAGCATCAGCTGTGGTGCTCAGAACTAGGTCAGCTGTAGCTTGTTCAGTACAGACCTCATAGCATCAGCTGTGGTGCTCAGAACTAGGTCAGCTGTAGCTTGTTCAGTACAGACCTCATAGCGTCAGCTGTGGTGCTCAGAACTAGGTCAGCTGTAGCTTGTTCAGTA
>JAMYXO010005300.1:0-15733 GCA_033310375.1 Conus canariensis
ACCAAAACCCAAGCACCTTTGATGTAAGTATAAAAACTCAATATCTAAACAAAACGAGTTAAAAAATTTACAGTTAAAACAATGGGGAGTTTGGCCCAATTTTTGCGGGAAAAAACAAAAAATTTTGGGCCATTTGCAAAAAACCCCAAAAACAACGCACAAAAAAAAGAACGCATTAATGGGGGAAAAATTTGCAACAAAAACACCTGGCAAATTTTAAACAAAAAAAACAACTGAAAACCCACCCCTTTTTTTTGGCAAGAAAAACCTAATACTATGCCCCCTTTACCCCCACCCCTACACAAAAACACGCAGGGCACGCCCCGCGTGCGCGAAAGGGCGCGAGCCGTCTTCAACTAAGCCCATCTTTCCCAAAGCAAAAACCACGCCCATATCAAAATGCCCCCCAGACAGATCCAAAAAATTTGTGGCAGACGGGATCCCTTTTCCCCCGCGCTTGAGTGACTGTTTCTTCTAGACATGCTTTAATTCATTTTCGTCTCGGGCACCAAACAACCAAATACATCTGCGGGGGAAAGGAGGGAAAGGGGGGGGGAACGAAAAAAATGGAGTGTAGGGGGAAAATGGGGAAAGAGGTCTGAAAATCTTCCTTGACAAAAAACGGGGCATAAATCAAGCTAAAAGGAAAAGGAAAAGGGGCGGAAAAATAGAGGGGGAAAGATGGAGGGACGGAAGGAAAGTCGAAAGGGGAAAGGTAACAAGGAAAAAAGTTGAGGAAAAAAGTTATGGTTTTTTGAAAAAACACAAGCAGGGGGGGTTTTTTTCCCCTTTGGGGTTCCCGAACACCTGATTTTCTTAAATAAAACTAAACAAAGGGAAAAAAAAAGAATAGGGTTCATGAATAAATGAACAAATAAACGAAATCGACGTCCTTGCAGCCAAAAAGAATAGTTAGGTGAACCAGAAAAGGAGTTTGGGAAAAAGACCTATCTGTTAAACCTTTTAAATTTTTTTTTGGGGAAAAAAAAGCATCCCGTAACAATGAAAAAAAAACAGCAACAACAACAAAAACAACAGGAAAAAAAAACAAGCAAAACGACATTTTTTTCCGGGTCTCCTCATAATTTCCCCGTTTTGCCCTTTAATCCCCCGGGCCCTTTACCTCCCATCTTCCCCACCCTGGGCCTGGGCTTCGCATCACGGGGCCCTGTTTTCCCATTCCCTGTCGCTGATGAAATTTTTAATTTCCCCCTCCAAAGCAAAGGCGTCCCGGGAAATTCTGAGGAAAAAGCCCACCTCTGGCGCTGTCGGGGAAACCGGTATTTTTTATTAAGGGTTTCGACTAAGACAAAACAATAACCCTAATGGGAAAAAAAAGGGGTTTAGGGCAAAAATTTTTGATAACTACGGGGGGTTTTTTTTTTTTGGTTTTTTTTTTGTTTTTTTTTTTTTTTTTTTGTTTTTTGTTCAGGGTTATTCCCCCCCTTGGGTAAGGGGAATTTCACATACTATTAAGTTTTAAGAAAGAATTTTTTGGTGATTTATGGTAGGCCCATTAAAAAGGCAAAATAAAACCCCAAAAAAAATGGTCATTTGTTTCAAATTTTTGATGGTTTCTTATTTTTTGTTTTTTTTTCCTTTTCTCCCCTCTCTTTTCCCCTCCCTCTCCTCCCCTCTCTCTCTCCCCTCCCTCTCTTCTCTCTCTCTCCTCTTTTTTCTTTCCCCCCTCTCTCACTCACCCTTTTTTTTCCCCTCTCTCATCTCTGCCTCAAATCTCCCGTCTTTTTGTCTCTCCCTTTTCCCCAATGCCTCTGTTGTCTGTCCCTGTCTTTCCCCCGTCTGTCCTGTCCTGTCTGTCCCGTCTTGGTTTTCCCCTCTCTCCCCCTCTCTCTCTCTCTCTCTGTCCTTTTTGGGCAATATTTCTTTTAAATCTCCTTCACCCCCAAACCTTCCCCCCTCCCCCCCTCTTGTCTGTCCCTGTCTTCTCTTTTTTGCCTCTGTCTGTCCCGTCTGTCTGTCTTTTTCTCCTCCTCTCCTTTACCTTCCCCCTCTCTCTCTTGCTTTTCTCGCCCCTCTTCTTTTTTTTCTCCTTTCTTCCCCCCCTTTTTTCTTTCCCCCCCCCCTCCCTCCCCCCTTTTTTACCTCCCCTTTTTCTCCCTCCCCCTCTCCTTTCCCCCTTTTGTACAAATTTTCCCCCCCTTCCTTTCCTCCCTTTTTTAAATTTTTCTTTAACCCCCCTCCCACCTTTTTCCCCCGGGCCCCCCCCCTTCCCTCCCTCCTCCCCTGCCCCCCCTCCCCCCTTTTTTATCTTTTTTCCCTCTCCCTTCCCCCTCCCCTAAATTCCTCCCTCCTCAAAATCCTCCCCCCTCTCTGGGTTTTAATTTTTTTTCCCCCTAAATGTGGGGGCAAAAAGTCCTTTTCCCCTCTTGAGGGATGACTTGGAATTTCCCTTGAGGGGGGGGGTGGACTGGGTGAAAATTTGGGAATTTGGGGAAAGACAATGACATTGAGGTTTTTTCTAGTGTAAGACATCTCTCTGTTACAAATGGCAGTAACATGGTGCCAAAAAAGGGAAAAAAAAGGGTCAACTTGGGAGATTTTTTCCATTTATTGGGAATTTTAAAAAAGTTTTGCATTTAGAACTTCCAGACCTTTTTTTATTTTTCATCGTTTGTTTTTTCCGCGCGCACCCCAACACAAAACACACCAAAACAACACCACACAACCAAAAAACCAACACACACACACACAAAACACCACACAAAACACACACACAAAAAGGGGCCCCCCCCGCCGGCGCCGCCCCTGCAAAGCACGCACCGCACGCCCCCACCCCTTACCAAAATGAAACTGAAAAATGAAACCATTTCTTGTCAATTAAAAAATTGTTGTATTGACGCGCGAGCGCGGCCCCGCACGCAAAGCAGCCACGCACGCACGCAAAGCCCCGCCCCCAAAACACTCACAAACCCCGACACACACAAAACACACACACACAAAAATTTGGGGAGAGAGAGAGAGAGAGAGAGAGGGGAGAGGGGACAGAGAAAAGAGGGAGAGAGAGAGAGAGGGAAAAGAGAGAGAAAAAAAGAGAGAGAGAAAAGGGGGAGAGAGAAGAGGGTGAAAGTGAAAACCTAATTCCCATTTTTCGGGGAATTATTTCTTTTGAATGTAAATCGGGTAATAAATTTGGGGCTCAAGAAAAGCTGAAATTACGAGTTTTATGGGCTAAAGAGGAAACAGGAATGGGGGTTTGGAAAAAAGGGGGGACAAAAGATTTCAATTAATGGAGGGAAAGGGCCCCCAAAGGGGTTTTTAAAAAAAAAGTATGTGAACCAGGAAAAGGGCGAAATAAGGCTTGCTGCCCCCACAATCTCCCCACTCTACCAAAAACATGGGATCCCAACGCATTTTCACTGCCGGGGCTGTGAGATTTCCACTTTTCCTGATCTCCCCTTCCCCCCCCTAGTCCCCTTCACCCCCCATCTTTCCCCCCAAACTGCCGGTCCCTTTAGGGGCCCCCCCTTGCCCAAACCCTGTCGCTGATGAAAATTTTTCATTTCCTTTTCCAAAAAAACAGGGGGTCCCGAAAAACGTTGGGGAATAAAACGACAAAGGGGGGGTTTTCTGGCGCTGTCGGAGGGAAATCCGGAAGGTTTTTTAAATTTTGTTTAAAAACTACGAAAAAGCAAAAAACCTTAAGGGAAAAAAAAGGGCCTTGGGGGACAAATGGGGGTGGAAAACCCACGTTTTGTTTTTTGTTCGGGGGTTTTCCCCCAAATTGCTATTGGGTAATGGGACATAACCCCCTGAAAAAAAAAAGAACATATCTCTGATGGCAGAATAAACAAAAATACAAAATATCGCAACAAAGACATTATTGGGTTTTTAAAAATCAAGGGGATTTGGGTTTTTTTTTTTATTGTTGTTTCCCTTTTTAGCTTCTGTGCTTGTGTGTGTGTGTATGGGTGTTTTGTGGTTTGTGTGTGTGGTGTGGGGTGTGTGTGGTTGGGGTGTGGGGTGTGGTGTGTTTGGGGACCTGCGTGGGGATGCGTTTCCGGGGGGCGTGGGGTTTCAAAATTTGGTTGGGGTTTTGTGTTGGGGTGGGGTGTTGTGTGTGTTGTTTGTGTGTGTGTGCGCGCGGGGCTTTCGTTTTCGTGTGTGTGTGTGGGGTGTGTGTGGTGTGTTTTGTTTGTGTGTGTGTGTGTGTTGTGTGTGTGTGTGTGCCTCCCAAAAAAGGGCCCATGACTGTTTATGACATTTTAAAGACAACATTAAAAGAGGGTTAATTTAAAAAGGCAAGAATTTTTTAAAAAAATAAATTTCGTGGGAAAAAAGGGGTTTACCCAAGGTCTTTTAATACTGGGACGCTAATACAAAAAGGGAAATTAATCTCTTTTGTTATTTTTGGCCCTTATGGAAAGATCAAAATTTTTATTTTCAATACTTTTCCATACCAAAGCAGTTAGTAAACCCCAGATCAGTGGACTCCACATCTAAAACTTTGTCATGACACGTTTTTTTCATGGTTCCCCTATTTTTATTAACATACAGACAGGGTAAACAATTTGTAAACAATTTTACTTTTTTATATAAATTTAAAAACCCGTTTGCGTTCTGTAAAATGAGGGATTCCCAGTTTTACCCAAATGCAATCAACGACAAACTTTCTTTAAATACCCGGAAAAAAAAACATTCATATCACCCAAAACCTTTGGTTTTATCCCCTACAAATCTGAAGGGCCCCATTCACAAGTTTCATTCTCCATTTGTCACCCAGGTTTTTTTACCCTTTAGCCATTTAAGCTAACAGTAAATTTGATATTCTTTGTGTAGTAACTTATTATCCCCGCATCTGAATTCTTTTTAAACCAGTAAATTGGGAAAACATTTGATGGGGGAATTCACAAAGTACCAAAGGAAAATTTTAGGGGTTTTTTAAAACATAATTTTTCCTAAAAACATTGGCGTTTTGCAAAAAATTTCACCAGGAAATTTTTTCTTCAAAGCCCAAAAAATGGATTTCTTGGGGGAATTTAAAAGCACAGCAGGATCCGAGATCCTACACTTCATATTCCCCCACTGTACCAAAAGTTTTTAAAATTTTCCATCAATTTAAATTCAAAAAACAAAGTAAGGTAATCGTTTACTGACAATATAATTTTTTTTTAGTTGGGAAACCCTGACGCAAATTTTTTTAAATCTACTTTGGGTTTAAAACCTAGAAAGCAAAGACAAAAAAACAAAAGCGTTTTAGAAGTTAAAATTTTTTGAGTTTTTTGTTCACATTCACAAAAGGGAAAGGTAGATCCATTATACTTTCCCCCTTTTTTTTCTCCCCGCTTTCCCCCAAACCTATCCACCCTTTTTTTAAATTTCAGTTATTTTGCTTTTTTGGCATATTTTAAATTTTTGACTTTAATGAAGCACAACAATCTTGCAAACCTTTTAAAAAAAACTGGGTTTGGAATCAAATTAAATACCTTTTGAAAACCCGGGCAACCTTTAAACAACCAAAAAAACGAAATTAATATCCAAAAATTTCCCTTTATGAAACTTGCCCGTGCCTACCACAACCCTACAACTTTTTTTTGTGTAAGTTTTTTTTTTACTGGGAAAAAAGAAAACAAAACCCCGACTACAAAATATTTACCCCGTTTCATAAACCCAAAGGGAGGAATTTTAAAATTACTCTGTTTAAAAGCAGCAATTTTGAAACTGCAAATCCAGCATCTGGCCCCAAAAAAATCCCCTGACATTTTAACCAAAAGAAAAATTTTTTTTTTAAAAATTACAAAGAAATTTCCCATAATTTGTATTTTAGGCAGGGGTAGGGGTAAAAGCAAAGGTTTTATTAACCATCCAAACCCTTTAGGTTTTGTTTTTCCCCCTCTCTCCTCCCCTCTCTATTTTTTTCTTATTTTTTTCTCTCTCCTCTCCCCCGTTTTTCCCCCTCTCTTGGTTCCTGTTTTTTTTCTGTTTTTGTTTTTGTTTTTCCCTCCCTCTCCCCGGCCCCCTCCTCTCTTTTTCTCTCAGGGTCCTCCCCCCTCCCCTCTCCATTTTTTCCCCCCTTCCCTTCCCCCCTCTCTCTCTCTCCCCCCTTTCTCCCCCTTTTGTGGGGGATTTTCCCTTTCCCCCCTACCCTTCCCTGCAGAAGGGGTCTTTCTCTCTTGCATCCATGTTTTTAAAGCGGTGTTTACTGGCTGGATTGGGAACGGGAGACCAAAAATTTAAAATCAGGGGCCAGTGTAAAGGGCGATTTCCCTTGCGTAAAACGACAGTAATATGGTGTTATGCAAACGGTCAACTTGGGAGGGCATTTAAAACATTTAAAAATTAAAAAATTCTGATTTCCTTTAAAAACTCAAAATTTTTTTAAATTTCCCGCCGGGTTTATGCGACCCCCCCCCGCCCCTCACCCCCTTCCCCCTTTTTTTTTCCCTAATAATACAGGCATAGACAGAAAAGCACGTTTTAATTTAAAACATTTCACACAAACACAATAAAAACCGGCCCCGGGGCAGGAAACCCCACCACGGGACACACAAAAACCCCACACACCCCCACACACACAAACACACAACCACAAACACCAAAACGAAAAAACACACACACACACGCACACCCCGCCCGACAAAAACCACACAACACCAAAACCAACAAAACACACCCCACACCACACACACAACGCACACACACACCCAACGCACGCACCACCACCCACCCACAAAGCACCCCCACAAAAACACACACACAAACAAAACACACACGCCAAAACACACACACACCCCACCCACACACACCCGTTCACGCACACCAAAAGCACATAACACACACATACAGGGCATACGCCGGGGCCCCTAGCGCGGCACCAAGCACCACGCACGGGGCCCCCACACACAACACACAAAAACACACACAACCGAGGGCACACACACACACACACACACACACGACAAAACCAAAACACCAAAACGTATGCAACCCAAGTAGAGATATTGAAATTTAAAAATTTTAGGGGTTAAAAAAACCCTGAAATCCGTGTTTTGGCTGCACCCAAAGCTTCGCGCATTAGGGCAAAAACCTACACCCTTTTTCAATTTGAACTAAAAGGGGAAATTTTTTTCTTTTTAAGGTGTAATAAAGATGGGGGCCCTCACAATGAAGCCCTTCAGGTTTAAAAAACGATTTTTTTTCCTCCATCACACAACGAATCCGAATTCAGAAGCATGGAATTTTTTTAAGCCCCGGCGGAGATGTTGAGTTTTTCATTTTGGGGCTTTGGGTTTTTGGGGGCCCCTTTTTGTTTGTCCCTAAACTCCAGTAAACCCCCCCCCCCCCCCCCCCCCCCCCCCCCCCCCCCCCCCCCTCCCCCCCCCTCCCCCCTTGGTTTGGGAAAAAAAAATCATGATAAAAATTTTCGTTTTAAAAAAATTATTTTTTTTCTCATTCATGTGGCAAGGTGCCCGAAAACCCACGTGCGGGAAACTCTTTTTTGGGTTTCCCCTTCATGTTTTAATTTTTCCAGGCTTTTTGTGTCATGCAAAAGAGCAGGAAAAATGCCACCGTCAACACAACAAAGCCCGAGTTTGAAATGCCCATTCTCACACAATTGGGGCAAAAGAGTTTAAAAGTAAGGTTTTTTTAAAAAAATAATACACTAAAGGACAGATGAGAAAGAACAAGGGGGAGTGCCTGAAATGTCGTTTTATTAAAGAAAAACAGCCAGTAATCCTGCATGTTTTGTCTCTAACAAATTTGTTCTAAAATCGTTTGTCATCGGGCATTGTTTGGGGGTCCCTTTTTCAATATCAACTGCTTTTTCACTTTTTTCCCGAAGTCATAACGTCAAGAAATTAACCCTCAGTGGTTTAATTTCAAAACAAGCAAAAAAACAAACAAACAAACAAACAAACGAATAACAACAGACAAAAAAAAAACGGGCCCCCTGCCGGAAATTTAAGATCAAAAACGCAATTTTAAAATAATATGTCCCAAATTTACACATATTGCGGGTTACAAAGGGCGAAAATTTTATGACAATAAAAATCTTTGGGGGACGAATTTAAATTTTATTTGAATTTTTTTCCCCAAACCAAATTAAAAAGTCTTTTTTCCGGGTTTTTTTTTTGGGTTTTGCTATTTTTTTCCTTTTTCGACTTTTTGTTTTGTAAATTTTATGTGACCATCACAACCCGCAGAGATTTCAGTTACATAAAAATCCCACTTTCCCGGGCCCTTAAACAAGAACTAAAGAAATTTTAAAAACCTACATTTCACCCTCGTGGAAAACCCAAAGCTCTTTTAACCTATAAAAACCCTACATAAAACATCGTTTTTGGGGCAATGCTCTCAAAACTATGTAAAAAAACCCACATACACATCCCTTTGGGGCAATGCTCTCCCCTCTATATAAAACCAAAATACACATCGTTTGGAGCAATTTCCCCTCAACCAATTAAAAACCCGCATACCCCTTTGTTGGAAGCTCCCCCTAACCATATAAAACCTACATACACCTCGTTGGGGCAATGCCCCCCTTTAACCCCTTTTTAAAACCCCCCAAAAATCCCCTTTGTTGGGGCAAAAAGGGTCCCCAATCTATATAAAACCTACATACACAAAACGTTTTTTGCAATGGGCCCCCAAACTATATAAAAACCCACTGCACATCGGTTTTTGGGGCAATGCTCTCAACCCTTTTATAAAGCCTACATACACATCGTTGGGGCAATGCTCTCCAATCTACAAATTTTTGTTTTGATCTGCTGCACTGTTTTAAAACTTTAAAAACATTGTCCGCCCGACCCTTTTGCTGGTTTTTCCCCTTTTTCCCCATCTCACTCAGCTCTTTCAACGGGTTCCCCTCTCCCCCACTGCTTCCTTAGCTGTCTTTTATACTTTATTAGATTTGTGAGGTTTGGTTTTGTGTGTGGGGTGTTTGGGGGGGTGTTTTGTGTGTTTTTTTTTGTGTGTGGGGTGTGTGGGGGAGGGAGTGGGGTGGTTGGTTTTGGGGTTTTTGGTTGGTTTTTTTGTGCCGCCCCCGGGCCCCGTGTGTGTGTAGTTTTGGGGTTTTGGGCGAAAGGTTTTTCGTATACCTATTCATGGGGGAATCCTCAAGTCTTTTACTTTTTTTAACAGCAAAAAGACAAATACATATTTCAAACCATACTAAAAAGCCCCGTTTTATTTGCCCCAAGAAACTGTGAACCCATTAGGGACCATGGCCCCCATTTTACGTTTGGGGGTCATGAAGAAAATGGAACTGCAAAAGGGCACTGATGCCCCTGAAACCCCAACAATTAAACCATCTACGTCCATGGTTTGGGTTTCCCGGCTTTTGATTAAAAAAGATAAAAACATTTTTTGTTTTAAGCGATCAACTACATTTAAAGCATCACAGAGAACGAATGGATGTGGGCTGTTGGAATCAACAATTTTTCATGTTTTTTGGGAAAAATTGATATTTTTTTCCTTTTTTCTTTTTTTAAAATTTTTGATTTGTATAGCTTTTTTCCCCAAATTTTTTTACGAAAATGGGTTAAATGCAACATGAACCCTTTCTAAAATTTGAATTATCTGTAAAATCGCTTAGAGAGAGAGAAAAGAGAAAAGAGAGAGAGAAAAGAGAAGGAGAGAGAAGAGAGGGGAGAGAGAGAGAAGAGAGAGGGGAGAGAGAGAAAGAGAGAGAGAGCGATGCTACTGAATCGTAATTAATTATCTTGAGAATTTACCTTTCCTGGCGTTTGGGCCCCTTGCCAATACTTTTTTCGTTTCCCAAAAATTTAATTTGAACATTTGGGGACGTTTAAAAGGGCAAAAAAGGCCAATTGGGGGAATTTGGGGTGGGAGGAATTTTGGGGAAACACTTTGGGAAAAGTAGAAAAAAAACAGGGGATAGGCGAAAAAAAAGGCTGCCTTTTCCCCCCCCTAAAGAACCCCCCACCCTTTTTTCAAAACAGCCAGAAATGGGAGATAATTTTTTTGTACAACCCCAATTTTCGATCTGTTTAGAATCCCCCCACCCCCCATCATCATCTTTTCTTCAAAACCCATCCCCTTTTACCTCCCATCTTCCCCCCCCCCCTGGCCCCCCGTTTTTTCACAAAAACCCCCGGGGTTTCCCATCCCTTTCGCTGATGGAATTTTTTAAATTTCCCCTCCAAGGGGCAGGGGGTTTTTTGAAAAAACTCTGAGGGACCCCGGGCGGGAAAAAACTTCCCGGCGCTGTTTGGGAGGAATCCGGTATTTTTATTATGTTACGACAAAAACAGCCCAAAAAAACCTAATTAATTAAAAAGCCTTAAGGACAATTTTTTTTTGGAGACTGTGGGGCCTTTTTTTGAAACCCCCCCCAAAATCCTTGTAATGAAACAGAAAATGCACAAATTGATTTTTAAAAATTATCTGTTTTTGAAAAGGCACAGAAAATGGAAAAATATGAACGAACCCCCCCCCCCGCCCAAAAAAAGGTGAAATTTGTTTTAATTTTGTTCCCTTTTTTCTTTTCCCTTTTGCCGCTGCCCTCGTTCTCAAAATGGGGGGGGGTTTTAGTTATATTCCAAAAATCATTTCACTGGGTGGAGGGGTTTTGTTGTCGTTACTTTTTTGTTTTTTTTAAAAGTGTTTTTTTTTTTTGCAGCACGTACAATTTAACTTGGACCATGCAAACTTTAATCAACTGGGATGAACCTTTAAAAACACTGAAATTTATTATACCATACAAAAAAAAACTTTGCTGAAAACAAGCTAAAACCCTTTTTAAAACAAAAATCATTTACCCCTACTTTTCTTCCCCTTTTCCCTTTTTTGCTGATCTTCTCCCCCCCCCAAAAAATCCAAATTCCACTGGGCCCTTGGGAAGGGAAACGGCCATTTGGGCTATGCATCCTATATCCCTGGAAGTCTTTTTTTACTGGTTTTCGTTCCTGTTAGCAATGATAATGCCTCTAAAAAATCATGTGCTGGGTACAATTTTTACTGGAACACCACTTAAGAAAAAGAAATTAGAGAAAAACCCCAAACGGCTTTGTGGAAAAAGGGGGATGGAGAAGAAGTGGGGCCGCAAAGGGGGGTGAATCAAAAAGGTCAGTCCCTTTTTGATTGGGGAAAGCTGGATCATTTGTTATAGAAACCTGTTTTAGGGCTTTTGATCTATTTCGGGTAAAATTCGTTTAGGGGTTTTCATTTGGAGTCACAGTTCAAGTTGTTTTTGCTTTCCGATTTTGTTCACAAACCGCCCCTCATAAATAAGGAAATGTGTGTATATTCAAAGTTTTGCGTGATTTTTAATGTGGGAAAACGCTTTTTTTTTTTTTAAAAAACCCGTTCTTTCTTTTCTGAAAATCACAGTTTTCATTGTTTTTTTAAAAAAAAAAAAATAAAAAGAGCAGTGAAACCCAAACAGATTGAGTTAAACTGATTTGGGCCATTTTAATTTCGACATTTTCCTCTGGTCCTATGTATGGGAAAAAAGGGCGAAGGGGCGTCCAACGGCAACACCGCGTCTGGCACCTTTTTTGCTGTGCGTGTCATTTCACGTGAAAGAAAATTTTTAAATTTTTGGTTTTTTGTCTTAAAGTTTTTTGAGAAGAGAAAAGGGGGAAAAATGCCATTTACAAAAATGGGGAGCTGCGTATTGAAGACCGAGTTCCGTGCCGCAAATCTCCCCCAAATGGCCTCGGGCCGGGCTTGGCAAAGGCCCTTTACTTTTTAAGTTTTGGGGGGACTTTCGCCGTTTTTAAACCGAGTGGAAATCTCGGGGACTTTAAAATAATTGACTGACAAATTTGAAAATATTGGGCCCGGAAAGGGAGATTGGAGGATGGGGGGCCGGGTTTTTCAGAGTGGGAAAAGGGGGGGAAAAGGGGGTTTTCCTGTAAACCCGAGTGGGGGGGGGGGAAAATTGGGGGGCGGGTTGGAAGGTCGTTGGTTTTTTAGCGGGGGGGGAGGTTTTGGGGGAATTTTACGGGAGAGGGGGGGAAAGGGTTTTGGAATCAATGTGGGGTTAGAGAGGATTAGGGGGGGAAGAAGGGGAGATATAAAGGGGGTTCGGGCCTTCGGGCCCTTCACCAGGTTTTCGGGGGGGGTCCCTGGACAGGAAGGGGGTTTTGGGGCCGAAATTTCCCTACTGAAATTTTAAATCTGGGAGCAAATTGTCCAAAAGCCACAGGCTGAATAGACGTCAGTTTTACTGTTCACGGGGAAAGAGGTTGTGCCGGGGGGGATCGAACAGAAGAGGGGCCTGTTTTTTTTGCTTTCGCTTTTTTTGGTTTTTGGGTTTTTTTTGGTTTTGCCTTTTTTGGCTCTGTTTTAAGACTAACGGGGATCTTTTTTTGTTAAGGGCTAAAAGTGATCTTTTTTTTCACCCTTGTTTATGAAGATACTCCCCCCTTTTTAAGAACTGTGATAGAAGGAGTCTTAGATGAAGGCAGGAAAAAAGTCAACCTAAAGGCCAAAAATCTCGCTTCTACGTGTTTCCCAATGTTTGTTTTTTGTCCCGCTTTGGTTTTTTCTGCATTTTGTGCTCGGGGGAACTGGGGGCCGTAAAACAGTAAATTTTTAAAAAGGGGTATTTGTATGGGCGTGTAAAGGGTTTTTCTCATCATTTGGGAGAAAAGTTTGCCCACCTGTTTCTTAAATTGGTCTTTTAAATTAAAACCTTTTTTTATGGGAAAATAAAAATAAAATAAAAATTTATTAAAGCAAAAATTAAAAAAACTATATACGGGAAAGAAATTCGAACATTTTAAAATTTCCAAAAATTTATCTTGTTTTTGAAGTTCGGGGAAGTCTTTCGTTTGTTTTTGATTTGGGGAGTGGGGGGTGAAAAAGGAAATAAAGAGTTTGCTTTAGACCAAAAGAAATCATGCCTTTTAAAAGAGTTGGGGGGGGGGGAAAGGGAAAACACGTCATCAAAAGGGTTTTTTGTTTTTTCATTATCAAATCCCATGGCAGGCATAGCGGGGAGTGCTGTGATGGATTGGCCTTGGGCCATCATTTGACCTCCTTCGCCCCTCTTCCTCTGCCATGCACCATGGGAAAAAAAATCCCGTTTAACCCTTTTCCAAATTCCCAATAAAATGGGCCATTTAAAATTATTTGGTTGTTAACCGTAAGGCCCTCCAATTTCTCCAAAAAAAAAACCCCCCCAGTAGAACATCTTTTGGGGGTCATGTCATTTTTAAAAGTCCAGGAAATGGTTTAAATGCAAAGTCCCCCTTTTCAATTTTGCCCCTAAAAAAAGCTTTTGGGCAAAGGGGTCCCCTTTTTTTTTAAAAACATGTGCAGGGCTTTAAATTTTTCCCAGCAGAATTTATATTGTATAAAAGGGAAAATCATGGTGTTTATTTCATTTTTCAAACCCCACATCCCCCTGTGGAATGGTTTATGGACAGGTGTCATGGAGATGCATGTCCACCCTCCAATGTTCCCTGTAGAATGGGGGTTTGGACAGGGAGCCCTGGGGGAGATATATGGCCACCCTCCCCCTGTTTCCCTTTAAAAATGGCTTTTGGACAGGGATCATGGGGGAATATATTTCCCACCCCCTCCAATGTGGGCCCCGTAGAAAAAACCCTTTGGCCAGGGGAGTCAAGGCGAGAGCATTGTCACCCTCCCCAAAGTTCCCTTTAGAAAGACCCTTTTTGGAAAAGGGAGGATGGGAAAAAAAAGTCCACCCCACCCCCCAATTCCATTTTAGAATGAATTAGGCCAGGGGAGTCATTGGGGAAAAATATAAGTCCACCCTTTCCCAAAGTGCCCTGAGAAAAGACTTTTTGGGCCCGAGATTCCCTGGTGTGATATATGTCCACCCTCAAAGTTTCCTGAAGAATGAACTTGGGCAGGGAATCAAAGGCGATATACCCGCTAAACCCCCCACTTTTACCCTGTAGAATTTTTCTTGGGGCAAGCAGTTATGGCAAAATAAATTTTCTGCCTTCCACATTGGAAAAAACTGTTTGAATGATTTTTTTTGGGGGAAGGGAATAAGGGGGAAGGATAAAATGCCCACTTCCTCCAAAGTACACTGTAAATTTTTTTCCGGTCAAGCAGGGGTTTAAGAAATGCATGTCCCCAAACCTTTTCAAATTTACCCTGTTAGGAAAAGTCTTTGGGCAAACATGCAGGTACTAAACAAGCCTGCCCGGGGACTTGACAATGGCGAGGAGGGGGCTTGGGATGTCCAAACGAAGTAGCATCACATGACTTTTTTTTGCCGTGGGCATTTGTTTTTTATGATTCTTTTTATCAATACGGAAGAGCTTTCTAAAGCTTTTGCCTTTGAACGCTTTTGGGTTTCAAAAATTTGGGAATTTTAAAGGTTGTACACGCGAAAAAGGAAAAAATTAAAAAAAAACCAAAAAAAAAAAAATTAAGAAACAAATTTTTTAAAAAGATGGGCATAGACATTAATCATTTTCCCCTTTCCCGAATGATAAAATTTCGGGCCCTCTCCCTTTTTGGGTTTATTGTCAATTTTTGGGGGTGTTGTTTTGTGGTTTGTGTGTGGTTGTGTGTGTGTGTGGTGTTTGTGGGGTTTTTGTGTGGGGGGTGTGTGTGTGGGTGTGTGTGGGTGTTGTGTGGGTGTGTGTGTTTTGGTGTGTTGTGTTGGGGGGGTTTTTTTTTTTTGGGGGGGTAAAAAACTAATCAGCTTTTAAACCAATTTTTCATTGTTTTTTTTTCCTTATCACAATTACTTTTTACAACCTTGTCCCTGATAAAAACACAGAAACGTATAAAAGCTTATTTTTCTGCTCATTTTGACCCTTTTAAGAAACGGAAAAGTACAAGTTGTTTCCACAGTTGGGTTTTAACAATTTAAAAAAAATTTCCCTTTTCCCCTGGGTCTCTTTTTCCTTTTCCCCCGGGGGCCCCCCCTTCCTCCTCCTCCTCCCCCCCCTTCTTTCTTCTTTTTTTTAAAAAAAAAAAAATTATCATTATCAATTCCTGTTTTGTTTTTTTTTGCGTTTTTAAAAAACCCGACAGAATTTAGTGGTTTTACCTAAATAAAAAAAACAAAGTAAAAACTCAAAACGAAATAAGGAACTAAAAGGTCTTTGTAATTTAAAAATTTTTTCCGATTTTCCCTGATTAGTTTTTTTTAATTGTTGGGTTTTGGGTTTTGTTTTTTTGGGTTGTTCCTTTGCTTGGGGTCTTTTCCCTTTAAACTATAAAAATGAATTAATTTAAAACGGAAGAAATACACGAAATTTAAATAAACACAGGAACAGATAACTTTCCGTTAGACTGGAGATAATTTTTTCCCCCGGGAGAAAAAACGACTCGTTTTTTTTGCAAGGGGCCAAAAAGTTTTGCCAAAGTAAACTTTCCCAAACCAAAACTTTCAAAGTTTTAAAAAGGGATATTCCCCAAAATTAACCCTCACTTCAAAAACTTTGAAATTTTTCCGGGTTGGGACTAGAAGGAATCCCCACCATTGGTAAATTTTTGCACCAAACCCCAAAAATCTGATGGTAAAAAAATCTTTTTTCATTTTCGGCCCCCCCTCAGGGCAAAAATTTTTACCACGGGGTTTTTTCCCCGGGTTTCCCGTATTTATAAACCAAAACCCGGGTCGTTTCCTTTCCCCAGTCTCACAACCCAAAAATCCACAGGGAGCAAACAATCTTTTTTCGTTGTCATTTACCTAAAAGACGGGCCCCTGCCTACGGGGTTGGGGGTTCAATTTTTAATTCCCTTTTGTTTCAGCACAAAAAGGGGCCCCAATTTTTCCCCCTAGTAAGCCTCATATAAAAGAAAACATTCCAAA
>JAMYXO010005301.1:2500-15728 GCA_033310375.1 Conus canariensis
GAGAGACAGAGCCAGAGAGAGGATGTGAGTGTGCGTGCGTGCGTGCGTGTGTGTGCGTGTGTGTGTGTGAGTGACAAGGGGAAAAGAGAGCGTGTGCGTGAGCGCGCAGGTGTGTTTGTAAATACTAGAGGGAGGGGGAAAGAGACTAAGAGAGATAGAGAGAGAGCTTGTGTGTGTGTGTGTGTGTGTGTGTGTGTGTGTGTGTGTGTGTGTGTGTACTCAATGCAGATATAGCATCTTTTACGCACACGCGCGCTTTACCGGTATATTTTTAAAGGGAGACAACATGTATGCACAGCTGGGCAGAACACATGTTACGGACAACCTTACAGGATGAAAACTGTCAAACAAACTGGGTTCCATAATGTCACGGTCGCTAAGCCGGACGGCCCTACCACCCTTACCCACGCCTATCACACACTAGGTCAGACAACACAGCACACTAACACAGTTTTACAATCACGCACGCTTCTTTATTTCACACACACTCTATGGCGCCACCACTCGCGCACATCCACAACTGCACACAAGTATCCCAATTCCCGCTGACTCACCCTACTCTACTGTAATGACCTGGAAGACCCTAACCTAACCTGAAACACCAGTTGCGGTATATCACTGTGACCTGGGGACACAGCGATAGCCCGCACACGTGGTGACTAACTACTAGGGACAAGGATTTACCCAAGGGACTCTAATCTCTTGACTACTGCTACCACCCACACCTCTCCCCAGGACTCGCCCTTCTCTTTTGACCCGGACCACTACCAAACTGGTCGCTGCGTCCCTAAGGGAGGCAACGACAAGTACCCTACACTGTGCTGGCCACTACGTCCTAAAAGGAGGCAGTAGCTAACACCCCTAACCCTACTGCCTAACACTACACCCCTTCTACCACAAACACGGGACCACCCCTCCCGGCCCGGAAAGCTCCAGTCCTCGGCGCTGTACGTGGCCCCTCACAGGCTGACAACTCCCCGGAAGACTCTGCACACCGGCGCTGTACGTGGCTCCTCCGCGGGCCGACACCCTCCCCGAAGACTCTGCCCACCGGCGCTGACCGTGGCCTCCCGCAGTCTGACTCCTCCCCCGCGATGGGCACGACACCCAACGCACACACACCAGACGCCCTCTCGACGGGTCCGGGGCTCGTAGGACGCCTCCTCCTCAGAAGGCCCCGCCGGACACCAAGGGTGAAAAAGGCCTGGTGCAGCGCCCTCTCACAGGACGCCTGAACAGGGACGAGGAACCAGTGCCGGAGAACTCCCGGAAGAGCACCGGTAGCTGGAGGAGAGCTGCCCCACAGAAGGCAGACGGCCTGGGTGGTCTCCTTCTCCCGGAAAAACAGGCACTGGAAAGCGCCGCTCAACTGCCGGCACGCGGCAGTAGACTGCGGTGGTCTGGCCCCAGCCTCAGGACGGAACAGGATACCTGCTGACACAACTGTAGGCCACTACTGTAGTGTTGCTACTACCCGAGTCATCAAGGCACATAGGCTACTTGGTAAAGCTTTAACTCTCCCTCTCCCTTGCCTACTTCCCACTCGGCATGAGAGTGACCCCTTGAATTTCGAACACATCCCCCAACCCGTCACTCGCTTTGGGGTTATCAGACCAGTCTCCTGCCAACCCTTACAACAGCGGTAAAACAATATTCTCCCTGAGCCCATCCACGCTATTACATATGAAATTATGAATCACACCCAATTCTCGGAGAAATAAACCAATCTAAGCGATCCAACACGGACTCCATGGGCCCCCTTAGGACATACTAAATAATCTAGGAAATGGCCAATTTCACAAGGAAATGTCTCCATACAATAACCAGTAGTAATACACATCTCTCAGAGAAAAAAACAAAACAAAAAAAACTTATAATTTTTAGCGGTTCACAGTTCCAGCATGTTCACACAAGAGAATCGGCTCGCAGCCACAATCCTTCACATTATTACCCTTCTTTGCACTGTCAATTATAATCATATATCAAAACCAACATGATTTGTTCGCCAAAATTTCCATCCAGCACCTCACTCTCAGGTCATCTCTTGTCAGATAACCCAGTGGTTAATCCTTGTCATGTCAACACAACCACACTTCATACAATATTACATGCTGCACATCATCCGTTTTCATCCTATCGACTGCTAAGCTACTCGTCTTAAACTTTACCTTTCCCTTCTTCCCGACTACTAAAATTCATAACTGGGCTGCCTCCCCACAACCTAAGATATCTTTCTCCAACCCCGTTCTGTCACAAACACATACATCCCTGAATGTGTGACGACTGTCACTTGTGTTACAAAAACTTCTACCCTATGGACTCACTGTCCTGTACCAAATGCGAACGTCACAGATACAGTCCGCACGCGTACGAGACCCGCGTCGAGAACCATGACTCGTAACGAAAGTGAGAAGACACCAATATAAGTTGAATAGTCCCGACCGTACTCCAGTATAAACCACTCGACCACAAATTGGCCTTAGCCCTACTACACAGTTAACCGATTCCAATGCTGTGCAGGTCAACTCCGGAATCGTTAATCAATTTCAACGAACTATTACTATTTACGACTGAAATTGAGCACAATCCCTTTATGATTCACGCAGACACATCCGCACCTGACTCATTATGATCCTCAACAAAAAGCAACTTCGTATTACCTTCTCATTGAACACACGGAAATTAACATACTAACCACAAACAATATCTACATCACTGTCCATCAACGGTCATTATATTGAACCCACATTGTCTAGCCAAACTGTCCTGAGGAAATCGAACTCAGGAACCACTATGTACATTACTTACAAAAATATACAGGAAAAAGGTGACAACTCAAACCGGCTGACAACAAATCTCAATCACGGAACCAAGACAACATCATACCAGACAACCAGTATACGCAACGAACACCATACAACTAATCCCAACATGAGACAACTACAGTACAACTCGCCATAATACAAGACACCCCGACGAACTACAACACAACGAACCTAACAGATCACCAACCTGGACATACAGACGATCAACCACACCAGTTCTGCAACTGGCTGACAGTGGCTGCCAACGAGGACGACACCGACTCAGCACAGGCCAAGGGCACCCAAACCCGACGAGGACCTGGCCCTAACTATGACTCGAAGTCACTCTTCAAAAACTAACGGCGCTGCCGCCGCACCTACAAGGCGTACGTCCACTCCGACGAACACCAGGGACCGAAGTGAAGCTACCCCAACGCATTCCGCCCTGGTCGGAATCAAGCGAACTCTACTCACCACACAAAACAACGATTGGTCAGAGCAGTGTATCCCTCCGCAGAGCTGACACACCTGACCAACGGACTAGTTGTTGCTCGTGCAACAACACGACAATTTACCACAACAACTCAGACTTGACAACACAACAACAACCGATATCCTGCCCCGCCTTCTCTGGTGTAGAACCAAAGTAACAAAAGGGTAACAATCGGGAACGAAACCAACCTCCCGCTTCCATTCCATTCCTTCAATAAGTGAAGACTGGAATGAAAGAATATTGTATGTCCTATTTCCCCAGCTTCCTACCTAGCCTAATCTTTCTACCTAACCCTGAGGAACTTAACCTAACTCTAGCTAACTAAACCCCAACCTCACATACGCGCGAGCGCGCGTGCACGCACGCACACACCACACACACACACACACACACACACACACACACACACACACACATACACACACACACTCGCACACTCGCACGCATACTCGCACACGCTCTCTATCTTGGACCACCACTACTCTTAAACACGTGGACGTACTAGTTTAGTACCCGCCGATCGGTGACACACCCCCCTGCCTAAGTTTTAACTACAGGTTAAAACCAACAACAACTTTTCACTCGATCGGCGTTTTGGCCACACCCTACCTATAACAATCCAATTCTCTATCACTCATTCTGTCCTACTGTTACTTTTGATGCACTCCAAAACTTCCATCCCAACAACATCAACCTTTAAATACATCAACAACCACAGGTTACATTAATCAACCTGGACAAACTCAGCCTCACACGACCTTAACGCAGGCACTTACAGGCAGCCGTTATACTACGCACTACATATAAATTCCATAACTGAGGGGGCTCTGATTACGCACAACTGCTGTGTAACACGTGCTACAAGTACCACACCCTCAGTAACACTTTGCTACGCCATTCTCTACCAAAGATAACACATGCATAGCTTCGACAATATCAACCTCTCACGACACAGGTTAATGGAACCCTCAGGTTCTCTCTCTCTCTCTCTCTCTCTCTCTCTCTCTCTCTCTCTCTCTCTCTCTCTCTCTCTCTCTCTCTCTCCGGCAAGCGACTCAAGAAGTCTGCCGCCACATTGTCCTTTCCAGACACTGCCTGCACCGTAAGCTGGAATGGCTGCAGCTGCAGTGCCCACCTTGTGATCCTCCCACTAGCACTCTAGACCCTACAGCTATCTTCCTGGGTTTCGTCCTCAAGTGAGAATGTCGCTTGTACCTGCAAGCTGCGGTTGCCAAGTTCTTTGCCAACTCACACGTCTCAGCTACCTTGTTCCTTAGGTTGACGACGTACTCTGTAGCTGTGCAGAGCTCTTGCCTCTCGGGTTGCAACCACCGATCTCTCAGTATCTGCATGGGCCTGTGCACCAGTGGCATCCTTACAAGGGGAACTCTTAAGACTCTTCCCTTGTCCACAGTACGCTGACACTGGAAGCATGACTGGCAGTACCGACGAATGTCAGCATGTATGCCTGGCCAATAGAAATGGCGACCAACTCGCTCCTTGGTTCGGGTGGTACCTAAGTGACCAGACATGTGTACCTCGTGGCCTAGCTTCATCACCGTGGTCCGTAGTTCAGCTGGGACGCAGATCTGACTCGATACGTCCTTGGGACCCTCAAACCGCCTGACCAGTACACCAGATTTCCGCGCGTACTCAACTCGTCCAAACTTGGTGTGGAAGTGCGTCCCTGCTTCACACGCACTCCGAGCCTTCCTCAGGGTTTCATCCTGGTCCTGCATCTGAATTAACTGCTGGGTAGAGGTGTTCAGAATGCATTCCTCGACGGGCAGTGGTACGGGTTCTTGCTGCTCCCTGGCTCTCTGCGCGCGTGTCTGCACTGCCCCTACCAATGCCGGGTCTGCGTATACAGGCACACGTGTCCAACCGGGACCTCCTACTCTCTTTGCGAAGTTTCCGATCAGGACTTCCTGCACAGGGCTATTCATGACCAAAACCTCCAACTTCCCCGCGATGAATGGTGACTTCAACTCTACTACCGCCACAGGTAACACAGACCTACATCTGGATTCAGCCAACACTACTGGGACTGTCTCTCCTGTGTACGCATCTGCCGGTACTAACCACTTGGCCACTACGGTGTGTCCGGCACCAGTGTCCCGTAATCCATTGGCCGGAGACCCGTTAACTTCTACGATGCACGCAGGCTCGTACCGCTGCTCAGCGCATGGGCGACACAACGTAGGGACTACTCGAGCTTGGGGCTGGTCACAACAATGAACAGCTCCAACAGAATGGGGCTCAGGGCATTTCCTAGCGATGTGGCCTGGCTTCTTGCAGTTGAAACAAACTATGGTCGATCTAGGCCCTTCTGATCTCCTGTTCAGCTGCTGTAGTGCACCATCACTTTGTTGGGACCTCCCTGCGGGCTGGCTCCCTGCTGTTTCACGTGTATTACCCAGGTTGGGCTGGTTAACTGTTCGGTCTTGCCTCGCCTTCCTCCCCAGTCTTTTGGCCTCTGCCAAAACAGTAGCTTCCGTTGCAAGTTGTTCCACAGTTTTCGGGCATGTCTTCCGCACCTCAGTTGTGAACTCTGGAGACAATAGCTGATAAAACTGTTCCTGGAACAGCAGATCCTTTACATCCTCTGCCACACTCTCATCCTTGCCCGCTGCCGCACACCAGAGGGAAAACCACCGCTTCATCCTTCCCAGCATCTGGCCGAAAGTCTCAGCAGCGTCCTTCTTGATGCTTCTGAACTTTTCCCGGTAGGCCTCGGCATCTAGCCTAAAGTGGCTTAACAGGGCGCCCTTTATCTGATCATAGTCGCCTAACTCATCCGCACTTAACCGCATCACTGCTTCTCTAGCCTTCCCTCTCAGCAGAGACATCAGACGTGTGGGCCATGAGGTCTTGCTCCACTTGCACATCTGGGCTACACGCTCAAATTGGGCGATGAAAGCGTCCACGTCGTCGTTCTCTCCTAACGGCTCAAGGTGGACATGCTTCGTTTCCTCCACCTCAATCAAGCGTTTCCTATGCGCTGCTTCATCTAAGGCCTGTCTCTCTTGTATGATTAGCTCTCGCTCTCTTGCCTCTAACTCGGCTTCATCCCTTCGTCTCTTGAGATCTAACTCGGCTTGCCGTGCTTGAGCTTCTATTTCCCTTATTGCCCTTTCTTCCTCCATCTTCTTCCTCTGCAGTTCCAGTTCCAGCTGTCTCGCTGCTTTCTCATCTTCGATCTTTTTCTGCTTCACCTCTAGTTCCCTCTGCCTAGCAGCTTTCTCCTCTTCTATCTTCTTCTGCTTCATCTCTAGTTCCCTTTGCTTAACAGCTTTCTCCTCTTCATCCTTCTGCTTTAACCTTTCCTTCTCCTCCTCGATCTTCTTCTGCTTCACCTCTAGTTCCCTCTGTCTATCAGCTTTCTCCTCTTCTATCTTTCTCTGCTGCATCTCTAGCTCCCTCTCATCCTTCATCTTCTGCCTCACTTTCTCCTCTTCGATCTTCTTCTGCTTCATTTCTAGCTCCCTCTGTCTATCAGCTTTCTCCTCTTCTATCTTCCTCTGCTGCATCTCTAGCTCCCTCTGCCTAGCAGCTTTCTCCTCTTCATCCCTCATCTTCTGCCTCACTTTCTCCTCCATCCGGAGCTCCAATTCTGCTTCTCTCGCCGTCTTCTCATCCTCATTACGTACTGAGTCTGTGACGAACTTGGCGAGGTCTCCCCCAGCTAAACCCATCGCCGCTCCCAACTTGGCAAACTTTGCATAAGCCCCCGTCCCCTGTTCTTGATCCACCCCCGCATCCTGGTCACTAACCTTAGGTTTGGTATCCGCCGTAGGGGCCTGTGGATCCATGGCACTATCGGGGTCGTACTGCGGATGGGCTCGGGTGTGTTTAGACATAGGGTACCCCTACCACCACAGAACTAGCAACGGACAGTGCGATCTGAGCGCAACTGGAGGTTCCTGACTACGCACTAGCCCCTGAAGCAACTCAGCACAAGTACACAATACTCTCAATGAGTCACGCACCAAGCATAACTCCACCCACACTTGTGTACCTCATACATATACCCCATGGGCTCCAACCCATATAATACTACCAATGCACCGTCTGGTCACTAACTGAACCACGTGACACCGTGTGTCCACCGTCCACTGTGCATGCGCACCAGTTACTCACAGTCACAGGCCTCACTGTCTCTGGTAGGCCACACCTACACGATCACAGTGCACTTGCACCCCTCAAGTCCAGGTGCACTCACAGCATACCCTATGCCACAACACTGCGCACCCTCGTGCTTCCCACACACAGTCACCTGGGCTTACACTGCCCTTAATCCCACAGGATATCCGAGCACACAGCTTGCACAGTCACGGGCCGGGTACCACTCTACCTACTCACTGGGGTTATACCACATGTAAGGGACACAAAAGACACCTGGTACCCTCCGGCACCTCACCTACACTGTACGGTGTAATCACTCACACTTCCAACAACCACTCAAAGTTTATTGACCATTCATACCTCACTCACTCGGTAGCGCCAACCCATTCAACACCAACACAAGTGCCCTGCCCAATGCCAATGGAAACCTGCCTGAAGTGAACAGGGACACTACGTACCACCTCCCAGGGTACTGGTACGCTCCCACCAACCACCCACTTACATTTCACACAACGTACACACCGGACACAACACCCCCCCTACCTCCCTTCTAGCTACCTATCACCTACCCAGAACCACCTAAGTACCCCGCATCTCCACCAAAGTGTCACGGTCGCTAAGCCGGACGGCCCTACCACCCTTACCCACGCCTATCACACACTAGGTCAGACAACACAGCACACTAACACAGTTTTACAATCACGCACGCTTCTTTATTTCACACACACTCTATGGCGCCACCACTCGCGCACATCCACAACTGCACACAAGTATCCCAATTCCCGCTGACTCACCCTACTCTACTGTAATGACCTGGAAGACCCTAACCTAACCTGAAACACCAGTTGCGGTATATCACTGTGACCTGGGGACACAGCGATAGCCCGCACACGTGGTGACTAACTACTAGGGACAAGGATTTACCCAAGGGACTCTAATCTCTTGACTACTGCTACCACCCACACCTCTCCCCAGGACTCGCCCTTCTCTTTTGACCCGGACCACTACCAAACTGGTCGCTGCGTCCCTAAGGGAGGCAACGACAAGTACCCTACACTGTGCTGGCCACTACGTCCTAAAAGGAGGCAGTAGCTAACACCCCTAACCCTACTGCCTAACACTACACCCCTTCTACCACAAACACGGGACCACCCCTCCCGGCCCGGAAAGCTCCAGTCCTCGGCGCTGTACGTGGCCCCTCACAGGCTGACAACTCCCCGGAAGACTCTGCACACCGGCGCTGTACGTGGCTCCTCCGCGGGCCGACACCCTCCCCGAAGACTCTGCCCACCGGCGCTGACCGTGGCCTCCCGCAGTCTGACTCCTCCCCCGCGATGGGCACGACACCCAACGCACACACACCAGACGCCCTCTCGACGGGTCCGGGGCTCGTAGGACGCCTCCTCCTCAGAAGGCCCCGCCGGACACCAAGGGTGAAAAAGGCCTGGTGCAGCGCCCTCTCACAGGACGCCTGAACAGGGACGAGGAACCAGTGCCGGAGAACTCCCGGAAGAGCACCGGTAGCTGGAGGAGAGCTGCCCCACAGAAGGCAGACGGCCTGGGTGGTCTCCTTCTCCCGGAAAAACAGGCACTGGAAAGCGCCGCTCAACTGCCGGCACGCGGCAGTAGACTGCGGTGGTCTGGCCCCAGCCTCAGGACGGAACAGGATACCTGCTGACACAACTGTAGGCCACTACTGTAGTGTTGCTACTACCCGAGTCATCAAGGCACATAGGCTACTTGGTAAAGCTTTAACTCTCCCTCTCCCTTGCCTACTTCCCACTCGGCATGAGAGTGACCCCTTGAATTTCGAACACATCCCCCCAACCCGTCACTCGCTTTGGGGTTATCAGACCAGTCTCCTGCCAACCCTTACAACAGCGGTAAAACAATATTCTCCCTGAGCCCATCCACGCTATTACATATGAAATTATGAATCACACCCAATTCTCGGAGAAATAAACCAATCTAAGCGATCCAACACGGACTCCATGGGCCCCCTTAGGACATACTAAATAATCTAGGAAATGGCCAATTTCACAAGGAAATGTCTCCATACAATAACCAGTAGTAATACACATCTCTCAGAGAAAAAAACAAAACAAAAAAAACTTATAATTTTTAGCGGTTCACAGTTCCAGCATGTTCACACAAGAGAATCGGCTCGCAGCCACAATCCTTCACATTATTACCCTTCTTTGCACTGTCAATTATAATCATATATCAAAACCAACATGATTTGTTCGCCAAAATTTCCATCCAGCACCTCACTCTCAGGTCATCTCTTGTCAGATAACCCAGTGGTTAATCCTTGTCATGTCAACACAACCACACTTCATACAATATTACATGCTGCACATCATCCGTTTTCATCCTATCGACTGCTAAGCTACTCGTCTTAAACTTTACCTTTCCCTTCTTCCCGACTACTAAAATTCATAACTGGGCTGCCTCCCCACAACCTAAGATATCTTTCTCCAACCCCGTTCTGTCACAAACACATACATCCCTGAATGTGTGACGACTGTCACTTGTGTTACAAAAACTTCTACCCTATGGACTCACTGTCCTGTACCAAAGGCGAACGTCACAGATACAGTCCGCACGCGTACGAGACCCGCGTCGAGAACCATGACTCGTAACGAAAGTGAGAAGACACCAATATAAGTTGAATAGTCCCGACCGTACTCCAGTATAAACCACTCGACCACAAATTGGCCTTAGCCCTACTACACAGTTAACCGATTCCAATGCTGTGCAGGTCAACTCCGGAATCGTTAATCAATTTCAACGAACTATTACTATTTACGACTGAAATTGAGCACAATCCCTTTATGATTCACGCAGACACATCCGCACCTGACTCATTATGATCCTCAACAAAAAGCAACTTCGTATTACCTTCTCATTGAACACACGGAAATTAACATACTAACCACAAACAATATCTACACTGTCCATCAACGGTCATTATATTGAACCCACATTGTCTAGCCAAACTGTCCTGAGGAAATCGAACTCAGGAACCACTATGTACATTACTTACAAAAATATACAGGAAAAAGGTGACAACTCAAACCGGCTGACAACAAATCTCAATCACGGAACCAAGACAACATCATACCAGACAACCAGTATACGCAACGAACACCATACAACTAATCCCAACATGAGACAACTACAGTACAACTCGCCATAATACAAGACACCCCGACGAACTACAACACAACGAACCTAACAGATCACCAACCTGGACATACAGACGATCAACCACACCAGTTCTGCAACTGGCTGACAGTGGCTGCCAACGAGGACGACACCGACTCAGCACAGGCCAAGGGCACCCAAACCCGACGAGGACCTGGCCCTAACTATGACTCGAAGTCACTCTTCAAAAACTAACGGCGCTGCCGCCGCACCTACAAGGCGTACGTCCACTCCGACGAACACCAGGGACCGAAGTGAAGCTACCCCAACGCATTCCGCCCTGGTCGGAATCAAGCGAACTCTACTCACCACACAAAACAACGATTGGTCAGAGCAGTGTATCCCTCCGCAGAGCTGACACACCTGACCAACGGACTAGTTGTTGCTCGTGCAACAACACGACAATTTACCACAACAACTCAGACTTGACAACACAACAACAACCGATATCCTGCCCCGCCTTCTCTGGTGTAGAACCAAAGTAACAAAAGGGTAACAATCGGGAACGAAACCAACCTCCCGCTTCCATTCCATTCCTTCAATAAGTGAAGACTGGAATGAAAGAATATTGTATGTCCTATTTCCCCAGCTTCCTACCTAGCCTAATCTTTCTACCTAACCCTGAGGAACTTAACCTAACTCTAGCTAACTAAACCCCAACCTCACATACGCGCGAGCGCGCGTGCACGCACGCACACACACACACACACACACACACACACACACACACACACACATACACACACACACTCGCACACTCGCACGCATACTCGCACACGCTCTCTATCTTGGACCACCACTACTCTTAAACACGTGGACGTACTAGTTTAGTACCCGCCGATCGGTGACACATAAATTCAGAACGGTGCGTAAACTGAAGAATGTAAAACTATATTTTCTCTTTTTTTTTTCCTTAAGTAGGAAAATTCTATTACCACTAATAAAATACAGGCACCTTTTCAAAAGGACACAAAATCCAAATCAAGCTTTTGTTTTCAATATCCGTTGAGTCAGTATGTCATTTTAATGCCAAAGAATGTTTTCACGTCACATTTTTCAAATTACATTTGCTTATAAATCGCTCATGATCATTTTTTTCCCCGATCTAATCGCAAATTCTGTGTGTTACTCAAGTAAGCTGAACTTACGACGCATCAACTGCACGCAAGTATTTTGTCCATCACGAAATCTCCGCACCAGTTCGACTTTAAAAAAAAAAAAAAAAAAAAAAATAATATATATATATATATATATATATATATAGTGTGTGTGTGTGTGTGTGTGTGTGGGGTGTGTGTGTGTGTGTGTGTAAACAGTAGAACTGACCTCTCTGACTGTTGACCTGTACGTGTATAGAGAAGATCTGAGAATGTCACTGACAGCTGCTGTCACAGTGAAGAACTGACAGCAATACAGTGCTGAGACAACATCCATGATCTTGGCATTATCCAATGCTTCCGTTAATTTTCTGTTCTCCCAGGCACACACACAAGGACAAAAAATATATATACTCACAAAATAGTAGGAGGAAGAAATGCTGTCTTATAAGACTGGATCCAGCTTTCAGATGGCACTGCCCAGACAAGGTCTGCTGCTGCATTGAACAAACATCCACAGGCAGGTTAGCAACTTTAAGCTAGAAGAAGTAGTGGAATATCCGTTTGGTTTGAATTACTAGCATCAAGCATCGTTCTTTCCAAATAATTACATTAGGACCACACTTAAAAGTAAGAAAATCCACACTGTATCCTTAGATCGGAAGTCTGATGAGCTATCCCTTGAGTAATCATATACAAATGAATACAATGCACTAACATAAAACCTAGGACATGCACAGTTTCATGGTGCAAATCATGTAGTCCATATACTCCTAATGAACAGAAAATCATAATGTATACCCCAGTGATTCGATACTTTCAGTAAAACAAACAAATTTTGTTAGTAATTAAAGTGGGGAAAAAACACATGCATACTGAGTGAAAGTGTCAATTTTTGAGCTTACAATAAAAATGCAAGCCAACCTGGAACAGAATGAATAACACTTTTTATGCAATGACTAAAAACCAATTCATGAGATTATCACATTACACTATGCAATGAATGATGAAACAATTCATGACATAATCAACGCAATTAATTATTATCAGTCATTCACCAGCTTCTGTCACAGTCAAGGATATTCGTTGCCAGAGTCTAAAAATACTTTCGTTTCTAAATTCAATACAAAAAGGCTTCAGATAAAAAACGATTAGCTTTTGACAATTGACTTTATTCCGAAAGAAACAGCTAGCCAGCTTCATGGTATGAATTCAATGTATTTGTATGTGCCGGATTGCCAAGAGCTAATTCGATAGCGCTACTGTCTGTAGATTGTACTTTATTCAACAAGCTGTGCAGGGCTCATTCATAAATACTTTTGATCTGACGTGGCTGGCGACTGTGGTAACGGAGGTTTATTGTTGTTGTTTGTATCTTGATCCCATAGTTAAGCATCAAATGCTGTAAAAAGAAGACCTTTTTCCTTGCTGTAACTATCAATTTCTCCAGTATGAAACTGCCAATGTAATGACTGGTCAAGTGATTATCCAAAAACGTCGTC
>JAMYXO010005302.1:7500-15728 GCA_033310375.1 Conus canariensis
TCCATCCTCCATTACTAATAGAGCTAACGGTCCCATTGTTTAAGACATACACCCATTTTCTAAAGTCTGCTCCGAATCCAAAGACTTCCAATGCCTGATACAAAAATGTTTTTGATATAGAGTCAAATGCTTTGGAATAGTCAATTGCTAGAAGATACCCTGCTTTTTTAGTTATGTTAAGGTAGTTAATCGCATCGTCAATAGATCTTATTATTGTTGAAATATTTCTCCCTCTAATGTATCCCGCCTGATCTTCACTAACTATCTTATGTATTACATTACAAAGTCTTTCTGCTAATACTTTTGCTAATATCTTATAATCACAATTAGTAAGTGTTATGGGTCGCCAGTTTGTTAATTTATCTCTTTCTAAATCCTTTCCTTTATGTAACAGCGTTATTATTCCTCTTTTTTGTGTATATGATAGCTCCCCTTTCTGAAAAGATTCTGCAAATGAATTAGTAATCATATTGCCTAGTTTCCCCCAAAAGAATTTTAAGAACTCTATTGTTATGCCGTCACATCCTGGAGCTGAACCATTTTTTAACTTCTTTAATGCATTAGTAGTTTCGTTTAAAGTGATTATGCCTTCACATTTGGTTGCGTCTTCTTCACTTAGTCGTGGAAACTGTTCATTTTCAATGAACATATTAACTTCTTCAACAACATTATCTGTTGCTGTTTTTTGACTGTAAAGCGATTTATAAAAAGATGTAAGCTCTTGCATAATGCTGCCCTGCTCAGTTATAACTTCTCCTGTTACTTTTTGAAGCCTAGTTATAGATTTTTTCTTTCCCCTATCCTTTTCTAAGCTACAGAAGTATTTAGTATTGCGCTCTCCTTCCTCTATCCATTTTATTCTGGACCTAATCTGCGCTCCTTTTGCTTCATGTATCTGCTCTATTTCAAGTTTTTGCTTTAAATGTAAGAGCTTGGACTGAACATCTTTCTTTCCTGGATTATCTATTATTTCCTTCTCTGTTTCTATGATTTTCATATATGTGTCTTGATACTCATTTTTCCTTTGAGTAGCTAATTTTTTTTCCAAATTCTGTACACAAAGATCGAATCTCAACCTTACAGTTTTCCCATTTGTCTATGTTAGACATATCTTCATAAACTTCATTATTTAAGAAAGTATCGAGCAGCATGTTCATCTTTTGCACAAATACCTCGTTTGATAAATAACTATTGTTCATTTTCCAGTATCCGGGTCCTCGCACAAATTCTCTTTCATTCAGTTCAATAGATACTGCCTTATGGTCAGAGTTAGGTATAGTTATGTGTTCACATGTTTCACAATACTCTATCATGCTCTCCGACAAAAAACAATAGTCGAGGCGACGCGCTATAAATGGATTATTTCTACTCCATGTATAATCCTTCTCGTTGATATGGAGCCTTCTCCATATATCAGTTAATTCTAGCTTCCTTACTAGTTGGTTAAATTCTTTAACTTCGTTTTCACGGTGAGGATTTCCAGATATTACATCGTTTCCAATGTGGAGAACACAGTTAAAGTCTCCAAGCAGAATCAAATTATCAGAGAAATCGTTACATTTGTAGTATAGTTCATCAAAGAAAGCTATTTTTTCAACAAGGTTATTAGGAACATAAACATTTGCTAAGTTAAAACTGAATTTTTCATGTCTCACAGAGATGATAAGGATTCTATCTTCTGCTGTTTTTAACTTTATCTCCCCATTAAAGTATTTACTTATCAAGATCGCTGTTCCCTTGCTCCTGTTTGTTCCCTGGTAATGATATATTTGTCCTCCCCATTCCTTTTCCCATTGTGGTAAATCTTTGTCAGTGATGTGTGATTCTTGTAAGCACGTAATGTCTATCTTTTTGCTTTTTAAATACCGAAATATTGATAATCTTTTTACTTTATTTTTTTAACCCCCTACAATTTAATGATGTTACTTTAATTTTGTCCATATACACAGCGTTTTTATGTTATAACATATATCACACAAAGGAAATAATTTGTCCATTAACCAAAAGGAAATCGTTATTCATAGCCAGGTTCGAAGTCGGAAAGGTCAGTCCTTGTCAATTCGGGTATTACTTGCGTCTACCTCTCCCCGAGTTCCCTGGGCTTCGGCGACAGTCAGTCTTACCCGCCTTCTTGACCCGGTTGCCTCCCTCCCCCTCCGGATTGTCTTCTGAAGATGGGGCTCTGGGCCGCTTACTGGGTGTCTCCGAGCGGTGACGAGTAGGACTCTTCTGTCCCACTCCGACTCCCAGCTCCACCTGTCGCATAGGAGATCGTCCTCTGTGGTCCTTCTCCTTCTCAGTCCCCTCCCCCTTCTGCACATTGTCGGCCTGCTCCTTTCGCTCCTCCCTCATTTCATCATTTTCGCCTGTCTCCTCCTCCCTCTCTCCAATTTCACCTTCACCCTCACTCTCAAACTCACTCCGCTCATTTTCTGTGCTAATCATCTGGCATTGTGGTTCTCCCTTTTTGTGCCCAGGCTTTCTGCATGCCCGACACACCACATCATTTGTGCACACTGAAACATGATGATTTTGTTCTAGGCACTTTGAACAGACAGCATTTTTGCGTTGCATTTTTTGTTCCTTATGGTACACTTTGGCAATGAAAACACTGACTTTTATGGCGGTGTCAAGCGGAACTTTTGGCACTGTTATGAATAGGAATCTTCGTCCTGTTAGAAAACGTGTCAGTTTACCATCTTTGTCTCTAGCTCTTTCGCTTTGGATGTTGGATCGGAGCTCACAACCTGCTTTCAGTAGCACATGTTTGATTTCACTGTCTGCCACCGATAGTGGTACCTGATCAATGAAAACTTTCGTTGAGGGTTTTTCTTCCCCAGTATCATCCCTCAGGATAAACGGATTTGTGTTCAAAAGCTGTACCACAACACCTCTTACCCGCATTCCTTGGATCAGCAGCTGGGATCTTGCCTCTTTGGTGGCCAGGTATATGCGCCATAAACCACCGATCTGCTGGGCTCCCACTACTGATCCTTGGCCAGCAATCCTCTCAGCTGCTAGACATACCTCTAATACAGAGAGGGGCTCCTTGCTGTCTGTTACTGGCATGTCTTTAGCCTTCACAAACACCGGCGTCACTCTCACTGCCATTACCTTTTTTTTTCTTCTTCTTTTTTTTTTTTTTTTTTTCTCCAACTTTCTATCACCTCCTGTATAAAACTAGTTGTATGCAGCAAGTCGGGCCAAAAGAGACTAAAACAGAAACAACTGCAGAATAAAAAAAAAAAACACAGTCCGAAAGAAAGATCCAAACAGATGCTACAGAGAAAAAGAACACTAAGTCCCAAAGAACGCGCGATAACAACTCACCGTCGGTTAACACGAGCAAACAACAACACGTCCTCTCGACACGGCTGTCGCTCACCAACCCAGCTTAACAGTCCTAATGTGGTAAAAAAAACAACAAAAAGCGAAACAGTGCAACAGAGTATCGATACTACTTTACTCTACCCTCCAATGCTAGTACACGCTTTGCTATGTTATGTTATATATACTATACTGTGATATATATATATATATATATATATATATATAAGTAAATAGATAGAAAAGCAGCTGGAGAGAGAGAGAGAGAGAGAGAGAGAGAGAGAGAGAGAGAGAGAGAGACAAAGTGTCAGACAGACAGACAGGCAGGTAGACAGACAGGCCGGGAGGCAGTCAGGCAGACAGACAGATAGATAGACAGACAGACAGACAGACAGAGAGACAGGGAGACAGACAGACAGAGAGAGAGAGTGTGTGTGTGTGTGTGTGTAATAGGATTGTAGTAACAATGGAATTACGGTAGACTGCAGGTTCAAAGGAGGTATGGTTGTGGAAGGGAAAGAAATGAGGTGGCGATTGGAGGTGGGTGGGCGGGATTTAATCCTGAACCCATGGCAGATTTTCTCAAGGACTGTCCCACTGCTGCACATGACAGTCACACAGAACAAGTATGTAAGTCGATGCGTAACAGGTAGAAAGAGTGCGCGTGTGCACGTGTACGCGCGCGCGCGCGCGTGTGTGTGTGTGTGTGTGTGTGTGTGTGTGTGTGTGTGTGAATGCATTTCAAGTGTTCGACATTTTAAATTTAAGGGGCCATCTCTCTCTCTCTCTCTCTCTCTCTCTCTCTCTCTCTCTCTCTCTCTCTCTCTCTCTCTCTCTCTCTCTCTCTGTGATGCCCCGAAGATAACTGAGAGGGAATGCTAGGGAGGGATGGGGTGGGGGATGAGGGTTAGCGCTTTTCCCCACATGCAATCCTTGCATATCCTTGCTTTTCATTGCTTTAGGAGCGGCAAGCCAGTGGGTACCCACTGTCTCCATTGATCGACAGGGGAAATCAGGAAAGAAAGAGTGCATCTGGGGTGAAAAGGTTCGTTTTTGTCGACAGGTCACAGGCATGACATAAAATATTCAAAGAACGTTGACGATGAATAAATGAGTTAAGTTTTAACCTTGCTCTGCTGATCTCAAGTTTAGTGAGTTTAGTACAGTGGAGGAAGTAGGAGAAGAAAAAGAACGAGACCGATGAAGTGAGAGAGTGCTTTCGTAAAAGAACAGCCCGATGACTGATGGGGCTTGTATTCTATAGCTTTAGGTTAATAGGATTTGAATTTCCGGATCAAGACTGAGCTAGCACTTTCCGCCAATAATTATATTTTAAATCTTTAAGTTGGTTAAAGGAATACTTCAACAGATTATGGCAAAAAAATACGGCAAGAAGTACTGAGGAGAGGCGATATGGGTTGGTTTTGGAGGAAGTAGGAAACGACCATTCTCCTTTTCATCACATGCGCCATTTAAGACTGCATCCACTCTATCAGCATAACATAATAAAGTGCACTACAGAAATAGTGCAGCACAATGTCTATTCAACTTAGCTCTACTCTTCAATGTTACTATATGATTACCTATACTAAGGTAAACAATACTATGCTCTACCATACTATCTGTATGGCACTGGATCTCTGCACTATCTCTATTCGACTTTACTCTCCAATGCTGTCATACGCTTTGATTTACTATTGTACACAATACTGTGCTTTACCACACTATATGCATTACACAAAACCTCTGCACAGTCTCTATTCAACTCTACTCTTCAATGTTATATCATGCTTTGCTATACTATAGTACACAATACTATCCTGTACCATACTATAGGCATTACACTACAGGGACAGACGGCAGATTGTTTTCCCATTCATTGTTTCGCTGCGGCACTACGGGTCATGATGTGCACACAGAACAGAACAACATCCTAAGGATGGGTTTTCTGACAACACCCATGAATGGGGAGGGGGGGGGGGGATTCTGAGGTGGAGGGGAAGGCGATCAGTCTTTTAATTGCATTTGTATTCTCCCCCCTTCTCGTACTTCCCTCACAACCCAAGTCACCCATGAGACCAGCTTTCTGTCTCGGACAAGCAGACCCATTCTTCTCAGCGCCACAGGAATGTCAACCAAAGAACGTCCCCATTGTGTGTTCACAGGGCAACAAGGGGAATGGTAGTTTCAGAATGTGTGCAACATTGAACTATCAAACAGAGGGAGAGGAGAGAGAGGATGATGATGATGCGTAAAGTAGGAGAGGGTGGAGGGGAGAGGTAGGATGCAATGGATGGACGTATTCACCGGGGAGAATGGAAGAAATTGTTGATGTTGTGTGTTCAATGACGAGGTGTTCAGAAAGGCAAGAGCAGGAGGAGGACGAGGAAAGAACAACATGAAATCAGGATACTGGGACAGAGAAAGAGAGCGAGAGGGGGGTGGGGTGGACAGACAGACAGACAGACAGACTGAGAAGACAGACAGACAGACACAAAGAAATGAGGAGAGGGAGTGAAGAGAAAGATGCACAGAAAGATTGATTTGAACAAGAGAAAACCCCAATACATGTTTGCCAGCTGGCATCAAAAGTTATGATCATTCATCTGCATTGTGCTGAACAGTTCCTCTTCTTGACAGCTTTCCAAGATGCAATTCCAGGCCGTGCATGTCAAATCAGGTAACAGTATAAGCGTGACTTAGTGTTTTGGTGTCTTGGTGAGGCTTTTTTAATAGCAGATTTTTTTTTTTCTCGAGCCTATGTGAATTATCAGTTCTGACATTCATTGTGTCTCCCTTTCTGATGTTCTCTGTTTATCTTTTATTTCCTTAGCCTTTCATGATTTGTTTAGATCCATTTCTTTAGAACCAGCTTACCAGTATTGTGCTGCTATTATCGCCATACTTAAATCCATTCAGTAAAGTTTTTTTTTGTAGTCTCAGTATTCCATTTTACAGTTATCACTGTTATAAATGGTAGTGTTGGTTTTCCATTGCTTCTGTTGACGTTGGTCTGACTGGATTTCAAACAGTGGCAACAATCTTCCTAGTGTAATAATCAGCCACACATTAACTTACAAACACATTACTAAGACAATGACACTTTTTATTCGCATTTTTAGTTCACAAATGGAATTTTTGGTTTTTTGTGGGAAAGGGGAGTGAAAAAATTTGCACTTTTTCATAAAAGTGAGTAGGGGTATCTTAATTACGTGTTTTTGAAAGACTTTTTTTGGATTCTTTTACCTTTCACGATTTTTCAGGAATAGTGTGTTTGCATTTTTTTCAACACTGCCATTTGTGTAATTGTTTTTCCATTTAATTTTGGTTTGGTTTTTTAAAACGAATTTGGTTTTTTTTTAGTTATTTAGTCTTTTTGTCCACTTTCATTTAATTTTTTACAAATTGCTTTCGGAAAAGAGAAGTAAAAATGCATTGTTTTTCTTGACAACTGCAGTCTGATGCAAAAGTATTAAAAAAATAATGTGCAAAAGGGAAAGAGAATCGGGGGGTGGCGACTCAGTTTAAAGCCCCTCCTCCCCCCCCCCCCCCCCCCCCTCCACCACCTCCCCTCCACCCCCTTTCCCCCCCCCCCCCCCCCCCCGTGCACCAGCCAATTTGATAACAAAAAAGAAAATGAAACAAGGGTAACCCTACAATAAATATAGTTGCCCCCCCTTTTTGGGTTTCTCACCCTAACATAATCTTTTCTTCACACACACACACAAACACACACACCACACACACACACACCCCACCCCAAAACACACACAAAACACAAAACCACACACAGTCATCCTATTGCATTTCCCAAAATCGTCATGGCATGAGGCCCCTTCCATTTGCCCCGGCTAGTTAAAAGGGGTTTTAAAAGAGAGATAAGGGGTGTTTTTTTTTAGATGCTGTCAGTTCTTTGGTTTGGTTTTCTGCTCCTCACGGGGAAGTTTGTTTTTAGGGAAAAAAAAAGGGGGGGTTTTCTGTTTTTAAAGTTTTGTGTGCACGGGTGCGCAGCTGATCCCAAAAGAAAAAAGAGATGGGAAAAAAATGGGGACCCAAAAAGGGGAAAAGGGGGAAAAAGGAAAAAAGAAGAAAAAAGAAGAAGAAGGGAAAAAAGAAGAAGAAGGGGAAAAAGAAGAAAAAAGAAGAAGAAGAAAAAAAAGAAAGAAGAAAAAAGGCAGAAAAAAGAGGCCCCAGAAGGAGGAGGAGGAAGAAGAAAAGAAAGAAGGGGGGGAGGAGAAGAGAGAGAGGGGGGTCCCCAAACTCTATGGAGAATTTCTTTTTTTAAAGAACTTTTTGAACTACAAAATTTTTAAACCCAAAAAGAAAAAAACCAAAAAAAAAATACAAATATTTTACATTTTTTTTGAAAAATTTCAAAAGAATACAAGGGGGACATAGACAAGTGAAGTGATTAAATTAGCTGATGCTGCAAAGCTAATTCTTTTTTTCTTTGTGTACCCGAGAGAATGAAAAATTTTAAAAAGGCTAGCATTATGTGACTAACCGGTTTTGGATTACTTTGACATTGTCGTTTTTTTTTATGAAAAGCAAAGTCGTCACTGTGTTGGAATGTATGTTTGGATTTTAGAAGGGGTTTAAATAATGGTTCCTGGGTGTCCCTCGGTTTTTTTCCCTGTATTCTGGTTTAATTTCTTGTTCCCCGTCACGTGGTTTTCCCCCTGCTTATTTTAAATATCTTAAATATGCCCTATTTGATTTGGTTTTAAAGAAAGTCGATGGGTTTTCCCCCAAAACGAAAGGGGATTTTTTTGCGCACAAACCCGGTTAAAAAAATGAACCCGGCACAAAACACACAAAAAAAGGGGTTCCCCGCCTTTTCATTTTTAGAGCTGCCTAAAAACCCTGGTTCCCCCCTCTGAGGGAAATGGGGTTTCTACCAC
>JAMYXO010005303.1:0-7500 GCA_033310375.1 Conus canariensis
TTATCTCCGATATTTAAAATATGTATAGTTAAAAATTTATATACTAACGTGTTAAATTTTTAACTATACATATTTTAAATATCGGAGATAATTTTATTTGACCGAAATTAATTAATTAATTAAACGTTGTTTTATCGGCCTAGATTTAGCGACAGATGATTGACATTTTATTTTTGGCTCAAATGACCCGGCTGACTGACAACTGACTGACAACTGACTGACAACTGACTGACAACAACCTGACAACTGACTGACAACTGACTGCCTAACAACTTAACAACAACCTGACAACTGACTGACAACTGACTGACAACTGACTGACAACAACCTGACAACTGACTGACAACAACCTGACAACTGACTGACAACTGACTGCCTAACAACTTAACAACAACCTGACAACTGACTGACAACTGACTGACAACTGACTGACAACTGACTGACAACTGACTGACAACAACCTGACAACTGACTGACAACTGACTGCCTAACAACTTAACAACAACCTGACAACTGACTGACAACTGACTGACAACTGACTGACAACTGACTGACAACAACCTGACAACAACCTGACAACTGACTGACAACAACTTAACAACAACTTAACAACAACCTGACAACTGACTGACAACAACCTGACAACTGACTGACAACAACTTAACAACTGACTGCCTAACAACTTAACAACAACTTAACAACTGACTGCCTAACAACTTAACAACTGACTGACAACTGACTGACAACTGACTGCCTAACAACTTAACAACTGACTGCCTAACAACTTAACAACTGACTGACAACAACTTAACAACTGACTGACAACAACTTAACAACTGACTGACAACTGACTGACAACTGACTGACAACAACTTAACAACAACCTGACAACTGACTGACAACAACTTAACAACTGACTGACAACAACTTAACAGCCCCGAGCGATTATTAACGGCAGTGATTATTTTTTGGCTTCAGCCGGGAGGAAACTTTGGCCGGAGAGATTTAACTTTGAGGGATTTAACTTTGAGAGATTTAACTTTGGCCGGAGAGATTTAACTTTGAGAGATTTAACTTTGAGAGATTTAACTTTAGCCTGAGAGATTTAACTTTGAGAGATTTAACTTTGAGAGATTTAACTTTAGCCTGAGAGATTTAACTTTGAGAGATTTAACTTTGAGAGATTTAACTTTAGCCTGAGAGATTTAATTCAGCCGGGAGGAAACTTTGGCCGGAGAGATTTAACTTTGAGAGATTTAACTTTGAGAGATTTAACTTCAGCCGGGAGGGAACTTTAGCCTGAGAGATTTAACTTTGAGAGATTTAACTTTGAGAGAATTTAACTTTGAGAGGATTTAACTTTGAGAGGATTTAACTTCAGCCTGAGAGATTTAACTTTGAGAGATTTAACTTTGAGAGAATTTAACTTTGAGAGGATTTAACTTTGAGAGGATTTAACTTCAGCCTGAGAGATTTAACTTTGAGAGGATTTAACTTCAGCCTGAGAGATTTAACTTTGAGAGATTTAACTTTAGCCTGAGAGATTTAACTTTGAGAGATTTAACTTTGAGAGGATTTAACTTCAGCCTGAGAGATTTAACTTTGAGAGATTTTAACTTTAGCCGGAGGAGTTACCTCTGAGGAAGATTGCTTCTGAGAGGATTTAGCCCTGGGAGATTTTAACTTTGAGAGAATTTAACTTTGGCCGGGAGGAAACTTTAGCCTGAGAGATTTAACTTTGAGAGATTTAACTTTGAGAGAATTTAACTTTAGCCTGAGAGATTTAACTTTGAGAGAATTTAACTTTAGCCTGAGAGAGATTGCTTCCGGGAGGAAATTTTAACCGGGAGGAAACTTTAGCCGGAGAGATTTAACTTTGAGAGATTTAACTTTAGCCTGAGAGAGATTGCTTCTGAGAGGATTTAACTTTGAGAGATTTAACTCTAGCCTGAGAGAGATTGCTTCTGAGAGATTTAAACCCCTGAGAGGGGGTTAACTCTAGCCGGGAGAGAGATTGCTTCTGAGAGAGATTTAACTTTAGCCGGGAGAGAGATTGCTTCCGGGAGAGGAATTTAACTTTAGCCGGGAGAGAGATTGCGTCTGAGAGAGATTTAACTTTAGCCGGGAGGAAACTTTAGCCTGGAGAGAGATTAACTCTGGGGATTTAACTTTGAGAGACTTGACTTTAGCCTGGGGGGGGGGGGGATTTAACTTTGAGAGATTTGACTTTAGCCCGGGGAGAGATTTAACTTTGAGAGATTTAACTTTAGCCTGGGAGATTTAACTCAGGGGGATTTAACTTTGGCCGGGAGAGATTAACTCTGGGGGATTTAACTTTGGCCTGGGGAGAGATTGCTTCTGAGAGGGGGTTAACTTTGGCCGGGAGAGATTTAACTTTAGCCTGAGAGGATTTAACTGGGAGGATTTAACTTTAAGAGGATTTAACTTGGGAGGATTTACTCTGGGAGAGAGATTGCTTCTGAGAGGGGGTTAACCGGGAGGAAACTTTGGCCGGGAGAGATTGCTTCTGAGAGAGAGATTTAACTTTGAGAGATTTTTTTGCCTAAAAATTTAACTTCAGCCGGGAGGAAACTTTGGCCGGGAGAGATTAACTCTGGGGGATTTAACTTTGGCCTGGGGAGAGATTGCTTCTGAGAGGGGGTTAACCGGGAGGAAACTTTGGCCGGGAGAGATTGCTTCTGAGAGAGATTTTTAACTTTAAGAGATTTAACTCAGGAGGGTTTAACTTCGGCCTGAGAGATTTAGCTTTTGGTCGGAAGGATTTAATTTTGAGAGGATTTAACTCTGAAAGATTTAACTTCGGCCTGAGAGGGATTTTTAACTTCGGCCTGGGGAATTTAACTCTGAGAGAGATTGCTTCTGAGAGAGATTGCTTCTGAGAGAGATTGCTTCTGAGAGAGATTGCTTCTAAAAAAAAATTGCTTCTGGGAGAGATTGCTTCTGGGAGAGATTGCTTCTGGGAGAGATTTAACTTTGGCATGAGAGGATTTTTAACTTCGGCCTGAGAGGATTTAACTCTGAGGAGAATTTAACTTCAGCCTGGGAGGATTTAACTCTGAGAGGGTTTAACTTCTGGGAGGATTTAGCTTTGAGAGAGATTGCTTCTGGGAGAGATTGCTTCTGAGAGGATTAAGCTGGGGGATTTTAACTTCAGCTGGAAGGATTTTAACTCCTAAGAGGATTTAAACTTCGGCCTGAGAGGATTTAAACTTCGGCCTGAGAGGATTTAAACTTCGGCCTGAGAGGATTTAACTTTAGCCGGAAGGATTTAACTCTGAGAGAGTTAGCCTGAGGATTTAACTTTAGCCGGAAGGATTTAACTCTGAGAGAGTTAGCCTGAGGATTTAACTTTAGCCGGAAGGATTTAACTCTGAGAGAGTTAGCCTGAGGATTTAACTTTGAGAGAGATTGCTTCTGAGAGGATTTAGCTTTGAGAGGATTTAACTTTGAGAAGACTTAACTTTTGGCCGGAAGGATTTAACTCTGAGAAATTTAACTCTGAGAGATTTAACTTTAGCCTGAGAGGATTTAGCTTCAGCCTGGGAGAACTTAACTCTGAGAGACCTAACTGGGAGGATTTAACTCTGAGAGAGTTAGCCGGAGGATTTAAGTAGGATGGGATGTGGGTGTGCGTGTGTGGGGGTTGGGGTAGGATGTGTGCAGGAGTTACTCCCCTTAGTATTATTTTTAGCCCCGGCCGCCTGAATAGGCAGCCTGTTGAATAGGACGTGACAAAGCGACGGTCCACCTAGACCGCGGCCGTTCCCTGCTGTGGCTCTTGAGAAGATCGTGTTTCAAGCTGCATTGGTAGTTGAATGGGAGTAATACTGCCTTATCTCCCCTCACTATATGAAAACATTGCTTTTAGTTCTTTTCTCATGGAGTAGACTTCAATGAAAGGTAGTCCAACAGTAGAAAACCTTTTCATGTAATGGTCTCAGCAATCGAGATATTACCCTCAGAGATTGGCAAAATCATCTCATGATGGCACGTTTTATGTTTCAATATTTATCTCTTTTGCTCGTCTGAATAAAGCAAATGCTCAGTTTGGCTTTCTTGAGAACTAACAGCCATTGCGGCCTCTGAAGATACACTAGCTTTCAGGCTGGACTCTGTCATTTTTTCAACGCAGCAACAGCGCTAACACGTCTTCACTCATAGGCAGCCCGCTCAAGAATGCCAGCTTGGGCGGTAGGTTCGGCGTCCCGGCAGAAATGATGTCATACCTCCCTGTCGATTGGTTGAAAGTGCACACGTGACAGCTTGGCCCATCACGTGATGATTAATAATGCAGTATTGACTGCAGACCCTCCTGTGCAGCAGAGCGTGCAACGCCGGTGCGGCAGCATGCCGATAGTGATTGGGACCGGTCTGGGGTAGAACTGTCAAGCCATATAAATGTTAAAATGTTTAGTTGACTTTATGACCTTGGAGAGAATGTAAATATCCAGGAGCTCAAAATAACTGGATTAATGTTGATGTTCTCTTCTGAGGACTCTCTGCTGCCACGCTCTCCACGAGTTTCTTTCTACTGATGCATGGGTAAACCATTGACTTCCGGGAATAGGCCGGAGGACGTCCGGGAAAGACCGGAGGACACTGGGAAAGACCAGAACCAAGGGCTCTGTGGGCTGGCTCCCCACTTTGCCTTAAACATGTGGCTACTAAAAATAAAAGGAAAAGATGCTCCCAGGATTCACCGAAAGGGGGAGAGAATGATGAATCCATCGGTGCTCAACCAATCATGACTGCAAATCCCAAACGGACTATGAACATGGACCAAATGGAATATCCATGTGTCTGTGGAAAGCGTTTCGCTACCACCCGTGGCATGAAGATCCACAGAACAAAGATGGGATGTGTGAAGACTCATCTGAATGAGCAGCAGCGCACTGCATCAGCAGATAAGACGTCGGAAGACCAAGGCCAGGATTTAAACCACAGTGCCAAGGACATCCACGCTGTTGGTTCGGATGAGGAATTTGCACAGGCCCTCGATGCCAGGCGCCTGAAACTCAACCTGCCACGAGCAAACGAAACTGAAGACTGGGAGAAACTGGATGCAAAAATCGTCCAAAGACTCGATGCACTGATAGGGAAAAGCACCCTGGAACACAAACTAGCCACATATGGGGACATTGTGTATGCTACATGTAGAGACGCCTATGGAGCAAAACTACCCAAAGAGAAAACACCTCCAAAGAAATCCAGACGCCAAGAAAAGATGGACAAGATCAGGGTCCAAAAGAAAAACCTCAAGATGCAAATGAAGACCGCACTGCCAGCTGAAAAACAAGGCTTGGAAAAACTGTGGAAAGACCTGAAAGAAAAACACAGTGCCCTCAGCAAAGCGGAATCTGCGAGGAAGAGGAAGAGCAAAAAGAAGAAGACACAAGAGCGCTTCTTCAGAGACCCCTTCCAGTTTGCCAGAACACTGTTTGAGCAGCCAAAATCTGGGACCCTAAGTGTGGACAAAGGAGTTCTTGAGCAGCATCTGAGGAAAACATACTCTGACCCACAGAGCAAAGCACCACTCGACATTCAAGGTCTGGTGTGGCCAACCAACCCTGAGGAACAGTTCAATGGCAAGCCTCCAACGTTGGCGGAAATCAAGAAGGTGGTCGACAAAGCCAGAGCCAAATCATCACCAGGGCCAAACGGAATACCTTACCAGCTTTACAAGAAATGTCCCAAGGTGCTGGAGTGGCTCCACAGGCTGCTGCGATCGGCTTGGAGAAACCAGAAGATCAGCGGCCAGTGGATGACGGCAGATGGTGTGTACATCCCCAAAGAGCAAAACTCAAGTGACATTGGCCAGTTCAGGCCAATATCACTACTGAACGTCGAAGGGAAAATCTTCTTCTCTGTCATGGCAGCAAGGCTGACCAAGTACCTGATGGAAAACAAGTACTTGGATGTGTCAGTCCAGAAAGGTGGCATCCCAGGCGTGGCGGGCTGTGTAGAACACGCCACAATGATCTGGGACGCAATCCAAAAAGCAAAAACAGAAAAGAGAGACCTGGACGTAGTGTGGCTTGATCTGGCAAACGCATATGGATCTGTGCCCCATGAGATGATACAGTTGGCTCTTGAGATGTACCATGTGCCAAAGAACATCCGCGACATGCTCAAGAAGTACTTCAATGGCTTCTCAATGCGGTTCTCTACCAAGGAGTACACAACAGACTGGATCAACTTGGAAGTGGGTATTGCAATGGGCTGTGCAATTTCCCCAATACTGTTCGTGCTGGCAATGGAACTCATCTTGAAAGCAGCAACAAACAACGCGAGACAAACAGACCTTGGCGATGGATACAAAATGCCTCCTCTCAAGGCCTTCATGGATGACACTACAGTGATTTCATCCAGAGAAGACGAGACACGTCATGTGCTGGAGAGGCTGGACGACATAGTTGCCTCATCCAGAATGAAGTTCAAGCCAAAGAAGTCACGGAGTCTCTCACTGAGGAAAGGAAAAGTGGCCGGATCTGTGGTCTTCAGTGTTGCCAACCAGGCCATTCCAACAGTCACAGAAGAACCAGTCAAGAGCCTTGGAAGATGGTATGATGATACGCTGAAAGACACACAAAGAGCAAAAGAAACCAAGCAGATGGCGGAGGAAGGCTTGGAGACCATTGACCAGTGTGGGATCCCTGGCAAATACAAGGTCTGGTGTCTGCAGTTCATGCTGATACCAAAGCTGCTATGGCCTCTGATGATATACGACATCTGCACCAGCATAGTGGAGGCAATGGAAGCCAAAATCAACAAGTTCACAAGGAAATGGCTTGGTGTCCCACCCTGTCTGACTGACATAGCGCTGTACTGTCGCCAAGCAAAGCTGAAACTACCCCTGAAATCCATCCTGGAGGAATACAAAGCAGGGAAGATCAGACTTCAAAGCATGCTGGAGGACTCAGGAGACAAGGTGGTAGAAGCAATTAAGCCCCAGCTGAAGACAGGCAGAAAATGGAAAGTTCAAGAGGCGATGGATTCTGCAAAAGAAAGTCTCAAGATCAGAGAAATAACAGGACACACACAGACCAACAGACAGGGACTGGGGGTGACCAAAACTGAATGGTGGTCAAAGGCCAAAGGAAAAGCCAAAAGAGACATGATGATTCAGGAGATGAGAAAAGAAGAAGACCAAAAAAGGCTCCAAAAAGCAGTCCAGCAGAGCCAGCAAGGGCAATGGACAACGTGGGAGAATGCACTCCAAAGAAGTCTCACTTGGAATGACATTTGGCACATGGCCCCTCTCAGGATCAGCTTCATTCTCAGATCTGCATATGACCTTCTGCCCTCAAATGCAAACCTGGTGAAGTGGGGGAAAACAGACGATCCTGCATGCCCCCTCTGCCATGAAAAACAAACAGTGGAGCATGTCCTAAGCTCATGTAAAGTAGCCCTGGCTCAAGGAAGGTACACATGGAGGCACAACCAAGTGCTCAAAGAAATTGTACAAGTAGTCTGGGCTAG
>JAMYXO010005303.1:12500-15726 GCA_033310375.1 Conus canariensis
GAAATAGCTCAGTGGCAGAGCGCCGGACTCGTAATCATGGTGATCCTGCGGTTGCAGGTTCGAATCTTCGCCGGGCCGTTTCGGTACAGGGGGATTTTTCCTTCGGAGTTAACGTTGGTTCTGACTCCATTTCCCTTACAGTCCTTCGAATGAGACTGTAACCCGAAGTTCCGTGTGTGAAAGCACGCATAATATCTTGCACACACGTAAAATCCCATTACCAACGTTCGGAAGAGAAGGCCAGTTTGGCCGTTGGTATGGATGACACGTTACACATAGCATGCACCCTGCGTGATAAATGGAAAGAATGAAGGAAGTAAGGAAACTGAGAGAACGATATTGACTGGATGACACAATAAACGACTGAATGAAGCGCCGGCTGGCAGCTCTTCAGTCGGCACTACCCAGGTAGGCAGCCCGTTGTGTAAACGAGCGTGGATTGTAAAGCGCTCAGAGCTTGGTCTCTAGCCGAGGATAGGTGCTATATAAGTATTCATAATAATAATAATGATAATAATAATATAATGATAATAATAATAATAAACTGTGGGGCGCGATACTGTAATTTGAAAGATACCGGTCCCAAAAGCCAAGCAGGCCACTGTCGCTCACTATTTTTCACACCAGTCCAGCAGTGAGTAATGGCTCGAAGGTGTACGTGGCACTTTGCCGTAAGTATTTCATCGTGTGACACGCAGCATAAGAAAGAGCTTCAAGACACTGTTCTAAATATTTGTGGGCCTCTTTGGAGTGGGAAACAGAGTCGTGTGACATACCCCTGACTTGACGTAGCGGTACTGCGGTCTGCGGGACAATCAACAAGCACTCAGTGAGATGGATAGACTGCAGGGTATACAGACATCAGCTTCTCTCCAGGGTTGATGGAGAGGGCTGTAGGTCCGTCCGATGCTGGCTGTAACGCACAGCATCACGACGGATGAGAAAACCCGTAGCACGTGACGTGGGTGTGACGTGGGAACATGGAGATGGTGGTTTTTGTTGTTGTCGCTGTTGCTGAGTGGATCAGCTTGTGTACCGTGGGAAAAGAGCAAAACCCCTGCACTGAGGAGAAAAATGTATACGGCACAAGGTTCTTACCAACGGTGAGAAAGTTGACGGTACTGTGGACTACATGGGGATTTATTGAACACAGGTTCAAGCTGAAGTCCTTGCAAGCTATTGTACTTCCTTCTCGTATGCAGGCAAATCATGGAAACTGTCGACAGAGCAGCTCTCCATCTTTCTGTAGTATAGAAATCATGGGATCTGAGAGCGGCTGTATATTTTCTTGTATGTATGCAAATGATGGAATCTAAAAACAGAACAGCTGCCCATCTTCCTGTGTGTATGCAAATCATGGATTCTGATCGCAGAATAGCTGTCCATCTTTCTGTGTGTATGCAAATCATGGATTCTGATCGCAGAATAGCTTTCCATCTTTCTGTGTGTATGCAAATCATGGATTCTGATCGCAGAATAGCTGTCCATCTTTCTATATGTATGCATATCATGGATTCTGATCGCAGAATAGCTGTCCATCTTTCTGTATGTATGCATATCATGGATTCTGATCGCAGAATAGCTGTCCATCTTTCTGTGTGTATGCAAACCATGGATTCTGATCGCAGAATTGCTGTCCATCTTTCTGTGTGTATGCAAGTTTTGGAATCTGACAGCAGGGCAGCTATCCGTCTTCTTGCATGTATGCAAATTTTGGAATCTGTCGATAGAAATAGCTATCCATTTTCCTTTATATATGCAAATTTTGGAATCTGACCGCAGAATAGTTATCCATCTTTCTGTATGTATGAAAATTTAAATGGAATCTGACGGCAGAATAGCTATTCGTCTTTCTGTATGTATGCAAATTATAGAATCTGACAGCAGAATAGCTATGCATCTTTCTGTAATGTATGCAAATCATGGATTCTGACAGCAGAATAGCTATCCATCTTTCTGTATGTATGCAAATTATGGAATCTGACAGCAGAATGGCTATCCATCTTTCTGTATGTATGAAAAATTATGAATCTGACAGCAGAATGGCAATGCATCTTTCTGTATTTCAACTACTTCTGATGAAGGCATTGCATAACATACAAAACGTAATGAGGACCTTGTGGCCATATGTTATCACGTCATCAAAGCATGGGCGCTTGATAAGAACAAGACTGCATGTGTGTGTGTGTGTGTGTGTGTGTGTGTGTGTGTGTGTGTGTGTGTGTGTGTGTGTGATTTTTGTGAAATCTCTGGGGTGTGGTTGTGGTGTGTGTGGTGTGTGTGTGTGTGTGTGTGTGTGTGTGTGATTTTCGTGAATTCTCTCTCTCTCTTTCCCTTTGCGCGCGCGCGCGCGCGCGCGCGTGTGTGTGTGTGTGTGTGTGTGTGTGTGTGTGTGTGTGTGTGTGTGTGTGTGTGTGATTTTCGTGAATTTTCTGTGTGTGTGTGTGTGTGTGTGTGCGTGTGTGTGTGTGCGCGCGCGCGCGCGCGCGCGCGCGCGTGTGTGTGTGTGTGTGTGTGCGTGCGTGCGTGCGTGTATGTGTGTGTGTGTGTGTGTGTGTGTGTGTACTACGAGAGGGAAAAATGTGCTTCGCTTTTCCGAACTTCATGGAAAGCGGGCAATGTATTGCCGGGGAAAGTAGCTGGCTAATATCGTAAAAATGTCCGGGGTAAATCGTCCATCAGCCACACTTAATGTTCCTCCCAAACAATTGCCTTTCAATCCATTTAGGATCGCCCCTGCTGGGATGCTTGGGACTACAGGGAGAAGGGGGTGGGGGTGTCTTTCACTATGAAAGGGGCAATGACAGTCCATTCTACTGGTCTATTGGCCGATATGGCCTTTCTGTATAGACTGGGCAATGGCAGTCCATTTTACAGTGTCAGTGAGCCGATATGGCCTCTCTGTGTAGGCTGGGCAATAGCAGCCTATTCTACGAAGTCTGTTGGTCAGTATGACCCTTCTGTGTAGACTGGGCTCGGGCAGTCTATTCTATGTGTCTTGGCCAATATGGCCTAAATGCGTAGACTGTGTGATGGCAGTCCATTGTACAATGTCTTTTGGCCAGTATGAGCCTTCTGTGCAGACTGGACTTTGGCAATTTATTTTTAAATTTGGGCAGAACAGACTTTCATGTAGACTGTATTTTGGCACTCTATATTCCTACTATGTCTACTTTCCGTGCAGGTTTAGCAATGGGTCCATTCTACTCTGCCTATTGGGCCAAAG